>LUGF01001695.1:852-28470 GCA_001625245.1 Calycopis cecrops
CGTTGTTTTGTGCGAGTAGGTACATTTTTGCCATGATTTGGGGTAAAATAATTGAAATGGTAACCCTCAATGGTATTTTTTGTCTTGCTCAGAGACACGCCAACCCGCAGTCTCTTCTTTACTCTGTCTACGATCTAACCGTATTAATATTTTTTCAGAAGAAAACAACAAGACGTAGGATTAAGACGTCATCTTGTGGTTTTTTATGGTATCACGACCAAGGAGGTATTTCTCGGTTACACGAGACCGGCGTAAAGTGACAGCTATGCTTCCACGTTTCGTGCGGTGTGTAAGTAGCCAGAGGTCAGAGGAGGAAGGAGGGCTACATATCCGAAACTAACGGCTATGCGAGATAAAAAAAATAAGTATCAGTATCCGTAATCGAATCAGAAATAAAAGTTTCGGATAGAATCGGATAGGAGTGAAGCCTAATCGAGCCTGTAATAAAAATACGAAATATGCATGAAACATGGTTTTTTAAATGGGTCAATAAATAAAATATTTTATATTTTTATTATACATCTTTTTATTTAAAAAAAATCTTATATTATTTACCCTGTATTGAACAATTTTGAAACTACTAGAAAATAAGAATTAAATTTAGGGAATTTTTCTTTTAATGTCAACACTCAACACAATGTCAACAATGTCAACACTCAACACAATGTCAGCAATGTCAACACTCAGTATCAACCGATTGTATTCTCTGTCTACGGCGTAGACAGAGAAAAGAAGTTTCCTCTGTCTACGATCAACCGGTATCAACACTGTCAACAATGTCAGTACTGCTATCTCATGTGTCTTAGTCTTCGTCTATTGTGTTCTCTGTCTATGAGTCCGTGCTACGACTCAAGTCTTCCAATTGTTGTAAAAAATGTTTGAAAATTGATGCATAAGAGCATACAGAAAATGCATATATCTTGATTAATCATGTATATTTTAAAAATCCCAAGGTATAGAAAAACTGCAAATTAACCAAAAAAAAACTGCACACCCCTCTAGCTATACTTGGGACAAAATATGAAGCCCGTTTTGACGTTTCACACTTTATTTGGTGCAATAACTTCTTATGAACGTACGAAAAATTCAATTCGAAATCCTAATTTATTAATATTTCACTCAATACTATAACAACAAGTATCATTCGGAAGCATCAAGTTTAAATTTATATTTAAGAAAATGTCTGAAAAACTAATGAATCGTTGAAAAAATTTTACGCAAAACGGCATTACAATGTCATATTTGTGCATTGTCAGATATAGTGCTGTTACCGTTGTAAAACCATTTTTATACCGAATGAAATCGATTATTAGGATAATCGAACTTTTTTACAAACAATATTATATTATAATACACAAAAATAATTAAATATAAATAAATGTATTATAAAACTCTAGATATCACTAAATATTTTATGTTTTAGCTTTATTTAGATATTCAATAAGGATATTTGATACTATAAAAAATGATTTAGTTAAAAGCCAGGAGTCAAAATATAATAATAATATAATGCTTATTGCAATAAATCCGTTATGATTTACTTAGATTTAAGAGTCCGTAATTTCATGGTTTAATCGGCGTTATACTGATATATTCCAAATAAGAACGACAATAATAAAACATTTGTAGTTTTATACATAAATGAGATAATCACACCAGATTAGTATAGCTCTATGGAGCTTAGGTCTATGGTTATAGGTAGTACGTACCATACCAGCTATAGTATAGGATATATTATAAAATGTTAAAAACACATGCGTATAATTATTTTAAATCGATATGTCTCAATAGTTGGTCGTAAAAGTAAACGATTATTTTTTCCCCTTCCTACACAACATATTCTGGCAGCTGTCAAAACGGGCTTCTTAATTTGTCGCAAGTATAGTGATCCATTATTTTGCAGAAAAAAAACAGAAAATCAACTTCTGGAATTCTGTTATGGCTTGGCTACACGGGACTTGATGACTGAGTCCATGGTGACCAGGACTTGTGATCGTGCACTTGGAGATCACAAGTCATGTGTGGCCAAGACATAAATAGATTCCAGAAGTTTATTTTTCTGTTTTTATTCAAAATAATTGATTGCGAGCGAAAATTTGATGGGTGTGCAGTTATTTTTTTGTAAATGTGCAGTTTTTCTATGCCTTAGGATTTCTAAAATATACATTATTATCCAAGATATACGCATTTTCTGTATGCCCTTATGCATCAATTTTCAAACATTTTTTACAATTCTAGAGGTGTGCAGTTTTTTGTATTCTCATATTCAAAATGTGCAGTTTTAAGCCTTTAACCCTTGTATTTTTTAATCTAAGATATCGTTACTTGAGCGTCGAGCGGCCAGGACAGGTTGGTTAAGAAACCTTACTTGATTTTATATCGGATATATATAGGTATAACCAAGGACGTTAAAAAAAAGGCGGACGGAATGTTGCCTAGAAAATATTGAAGCATTAAAATTGTGACAATGTATTTATGTCTGCGCGTGTAAAGGGTTACTAGACATAAGAAAAATTACCCATCTTTTTAAATAATTTGAATACTTATTTTTGAAGTTCTATTGACTTACATTTTTTTATTTGCTGTTATTTACCATCCAGAACGGTTATAGACAGGTATTTAACGTGGTTTAATGGTTTAATACTACCGTAGCGCGAAATTCAAACAAAGTAGTTTTTTATCGCTTAGTCGAGATATATAAAATAAAAAATAAAATAAATAAAAATAGCTTTATTTGTGAGACTAACACTACCATACACAAGATATTATAAGAACAAAAATTAAACAAGAAAAACAAAAACAAAACGAAAACATAACAATAATAAGTAGTAAAAAAATATTTAGCCCAATTCAGGGTAAATGAAAATGTTAATTGTCTGACAACATTAATTGTTTGGAAAACATTTACGAAAACAATAAAATTGCGGAAATAAGCTGGATATATTCCTTGCTTACCTATGAAAAGTGATCACCTGGCTTTTTTTATGTGAAACACTATTGTTTCCACAGCTTTTTATTACATACGACGGCATCTCGAATTACGTGTATTTTCTAAAAATTGTCAAACATGACAACGTCTCCGGCATACTATAGTACAAAGTCAGCTTACTCTGGGGTTTTCGTTATTGTATGAAGAGACTCCGTCCGCCTTTTTTTTAACGTCCTTGGGTATAACCTGGAAACTTCTAGACATTTGCTTTAACTATTACACTTTTTATAAGTCAATATTAAGATGATAATGCACATGCTTGCGGCGACTTTGGCAATATTTTTTTTATTTAATAACAATATATTTGTATGCAATTTACAAAAAAAACATTACAAAAAAAACATGTTTGTATATTAGTAATACTATTTCAGATCCACAAGATAATTGGTTTCGCTCCTGCACTACTGCAAGTGTGTAAAATGCACGCGTTCATCAACTTGCTCCCAAAGTCAAGCGGGCGTAAAGAAGTTTTACTTAAAAAATCTCTTCAGCACAATATGTTTCCTAGACTTTTTGGTATTTCAATATATCAAAAAATATTTATTAATCAAATTACATAGTATAGTAATTATTTATTTTTATAAATGTCACAACTACCAAACAGACGAAATAAAATCGAAAAACTTGTCAATAATTCGTCGACATGGAATAAAATATTCCTTTTAACAAAATGGTCACGTGACCCAACTTTTTCTCAAACTATAGACAATCTGTCTCATGTCTGTCCTTTTCCATCCACGCCCGGTGGTGGCGGCTCATACCCGCCGACAAAATATAGTTTGTTTTAGAGATTTATGATAAATAACGAAATATGGATACCAGAAAGCTGACGGAAATATTGCGCGCCACTATAGAACCTAATCAAAGGCAACAGGCAGAAGAACAGCTAGCGCAGGTAAAGTACATTTCACCATCCACATGCTCGGCA
Organism: Calycopis cecrops; assembly: GCA_001625245.1. Taxonomy (NCBI): domain Eukaryota; kingdom Metazoa; phylum Arthropoda; class Insecta; order Lepidoptera; family Lycaenidae; genus Calycopis; species Calycopis cecrops. The sequence goes on from LUGF01001695.1 coordinate 4,770, forward strand.
ATTTGACAATACGACAATTTGCGCACTCCATTTATCAATAATATAAAGTTGCATTCGTGGTTTCATAAATTAATTAATTATTTTAGATGTCGCGCAACTATCTTAATTGTCATTTTTTTCTTGCGATTCAAAGAAACCTTACTTGATTTTATATCGGATATATATAGGTATAACCTGGAAACTTCTAGACATTTGCTTTAACTATTACACTTGTTGTAAGCCAATATTGAGATGATAATGCACATGCTTGCGGCGATTTTAGCAATATTTTTTTATTTAATAATAATATATTGGTATGAAAAATAAGTAATGCTCCAGCGAAAGAAATTTACGTTTTACGATCGTATTTAACCCTTTTTCCAATATTTTATGATTTACATTACAAAAAAAAAAACATGTTTGTGTAATAGTAATACTATTTCAGATCCACAAGATAATTGGATTCGCTCCTTCACTACTGCAGGTGGTTATGCAAAATGATATTCCAATTCCAGTAAGACAAGCTGGTGTAGTATACCTCAAGAATCTTGTAACTTCTGGATGGCAAGATAAGGAACCAGAAGATGTCTCCACTGAACCCTTACCATTTAGCATCCATGAACAGGACCGTGCAATGATCAGAGATATGATAATTGAAGCCATAGTTCAGGCACCTGACATTATACGGGTCCAACTTTGTGTGTGCCTAAAATCTATCATCAAACATGATTTCCCATCACGATGGACTCAAATTGTGGACAAAATTCATATTTACTTACAAAGTCATGAACCAAACAGTTGGATGGGGGCACTTTTGTGCCTTTACCAGTTGATTAAATATTATGAATATCATGTTGCTGAAAAGAGGGTTCCACTTATTGAAGCTATGAATCTTATACTTCCAATGATGTATAATTTGATTGTTAATCTCCAAGCTGATCAATCCATGGAGTCTGTTTTAATTCAAAAGCAAATTCTTAAATGCTTCTATGGCTTAATAAAGGTAAGTAACAATACATGTTTATTTAGTAGCATAAATAGTAGTGTAACTTACAACTGCAAATGTTATTATTAAATTGATTCGAAGTATTATTCTAAAAACGTAATTGGTGGCAAGTTCACTAAGAAGTCTTTGCTAATTGTATTTCATTTTCTTTAGTTTCAATTATAGAAACAAAAATTTTTGTTGTAATATGATATAATTTCAGTATATATTGCCGCTTGATTTGATAACAAAAGAAATATTTACAAAATGGATGGAAGTACTGAGGTCAGTGATGGAGCAACCTGTCCCTGAGCATACACTTCAAGTTGAAGAAGATGAACGTTTGGAACTGCCCTGGTGGAAATGCAAGAAGTGGGCTGTTCATACCCTGTACAGATTATTCGAACGGTGAGATAGAAACTAGATTTAGAACAAATAATATTTATCTATTATATTTTGTAGTAAAAATTTAATATGATTCAAAGAGTATTCTTCATTTTATAATATGTTTCATGTCAAAGCGAAATTTCAGTTACGGCAATGCCGCCGATAATATTAACTCTAGTTTAACTGTCGTAAGTGCTTAGGAAAAATAATTTGTTATAAGAAATTGAACAATGTGTTATTCACAGTTTTTAAGTGATCATTTTTGATGTTCACAGTTTTTTTTGGGCATATTAGATATTTACATTTTTTTTGTACATATTTGATGATTTACTCATTTATGTTTTTTTGTGGCTACAGACCTCATTATAGATTCAATTGAAGACAAAAAGTGTGATCTATATGATCAATATATTAAAATTTTCTTACTATTTCTCATAATCTTATATATTTTTAGCTATGGAAGTCCTGTGAATGCCCGGGATGAATATGTCCAATTTGCCGAATGGTATCTTACCACATTTACTGGAGGAATCCTAGAAGTTTTGCTTAGAGTTCTAGATCAGTACAGAAATAAAATATATGTGTCACCAAGAGTACTGCAACAAACTCTTAGCTACATAGATGGGTGGTAAGTAAATTTTTTTTATTAACATTATTATATTTTAATTTTTTCTTATGAAGTCTCGAAGTAGAAATAAATAACAAGATAATAGTGCTTTGAAAAATTATGAATACTTATGTTACATGAAATTATCTACTTGATAGATAGTGGTTGAAATGATGATGTTAATGTAGATATACAATTTTTATATGGAATTTAAGTATTAAGTTCTTTGTGGCAATCGCCTACGTAATCTCCCCTTTACCATTTTAGGGATACATCTACCAAAAGAATACTAACTGAAACATGTCGACATGACTAATGTGGATAATTATTTTTTTCCTATTTTGGTACTTGGGCACACATTTTTTACAAAAACACCTGAATTCATAAACATATGTTTACGCGTATCTAGAAACATATGTTTCTAAATGCGCTAAAGAATATTTTATTCAATAATAATAATAATAACATAGATATATCATCAACAACCTACTTATTTGTTATTTATGTGAATTAAATAATGACATATAAGTAATGGCACAGCAGCATGGAGAAAATAAGTTAATTTCCTCTTTTTGAAGAGCATATTTCTTGGAAAATATTTGCTACAAATCCTAGATGATTTATTTCGAATATAATTAATTCGTCCTGTTGATCACTTCTTCTATTGTATTTGCTGTCTGCACGCGGACTCAATGTATGAAATGACATATTGTGTCAGCATGTCATTGTCTTTTGCTTAGTGTTTTACTAGCACTTAATTCCTAAAATGATCACTAGGACAACAAAAGTGCTGCCACTATGTTTCCTGCACGGTTCCCCATAGCTTTGAATATCACCTAACGGCTATGATGTTTTTGTAGTGCATTATTAAATTCATTGTTGACCTTTATGTTTTAAGTTGAGATTCAAAAGATATTATCCAAGAATACAAATGTTTTGGATCAGCTAGTTTTAAATAAAAATATTTTATTTCAGTGTTAGTCATGCACATTCATGGAAGTTATTGAAACCACATATGTTTGCAATAGTTCAAGATGTGCTGTTCCCACTTATGTCCTATTCAGAGGCAGATGAGGAACTATGGTTCTCTGATCCCCATGAATATATCCGTATTAAATTTGGTAAGGGTCTTATGGATGATTTTTCTATTTTTTTTAATAAATATTTATATTTTTTTAATATAATAATTAATAATACTTTTTTTTAGATATATTTGAAGACTTTGTTTCTCCAATAAGTGCGGCACAGACTTTGCTCATATCTTGTTGCAAAAAGAGAAAAGACATGTTGGAGCGGACTATGCATCTCTGCATGCAAGTTCTAACTAATCAAGGCAGTGAATATGGGCCTAGACAGAGAGATGGTGCTTTACACATTGTTGGTACAATAAATGATATTCTTATAAAGAAAAAATTCTACAAGGACGAAATTGACTCACTCCTAAGTCAATATGTATTTCCAGAATTTTGTAGCCAACTGGGTTATATGAGAGCTAGAGCTTGCTGGGTTCTGCACTGCTTTGCTTCCATTCGTTTTAAAAACGAAAACCTTTTAATAGAGGCCCTCAGACTTACTGTAAATGCATTGTTGAATGACTCAGAGCTGCCTGTTAAAGTTGAAGCAGCTATTGCTATTCAAATGCTTTTAACGCATCAAGAAAAAATACATAAATTGCTAGAACCACAAGTATCAGCTGTTACAACAGAGCTATTGAAGGTTATACGTGCAACTGAGAATGATAACATAGCAAATGTGCTACAAAAAATTGTGCCATTATACTCAGAACAATTGATACCAATGGCATTTGAAATTACGGAACATTTAGCTAATACATTTAGTAAAGTTATAGAAACAGATTCCGGTACTGATGAAAAGGCAATAACTGCAATGGGACTTCTTAACACAATGCAAACAGTCTTGAATGTCATGGAGGATAATCCGAAAATAATGGCACAATTAGAGAAGACAGTATTGCGTGTAGTGGGCCATATACTTCATCACAATATTATAGGTGAGAATTTTTCATTGTATTTAATGTTTGCTAATGTGCTTAATTTGTCATACCTACTGAATGAATTTATTGCAGAATATTATGAAGAAGCGATGAGTTTATTGTGCAATCTAACAGCAAAAACAATATCAGAGGATATGTGGAAAGTACTTGAAATGCTCTACCAGATATTTGAGAAGGAAGGTTTTGATTATTTCTCAGACATGATGCCAGTACTTCACAATTATATCACAGTTGACACAAATGCATTCCTATCAAATGAGAATCATATACTGGCTATGTTCAATATGGCTAAAGTAGTGAGTAGTAAATATTAAATGACATTAAGCAATTTGATGTAAATTTTCATTTTAGACTGGACTATAATTGGCATATTTTTTTTACCAGGTCCTAAACTCTGAGGCTGAAGATGAATCTGAAATATATGCAGCTAAACTTCTAGAAGTAATGGTACTACAATGCTCAGGAAAAATTGACAACTGTCTTCCATCTTTTGTAGAATTAGTTCTCAGCAGGCTTACTAGAAAAGTAAAGACCTCTGAACTCAGAACAATGCTATTGCAGGTAAGATTTTATTTCCTTACATCTATATAATACAATTAAAGTACTATAATATGTTGATTGATAAAAATACTGGTCTACATAATATAATATATGATTTATTATTTTTTTAGGTTTTGATTGCTATCTTATACTGTAACCCACATCTACTCTTCACTATTCTTAATAAATTACAAGAGTCTGTACCAAATGCTTCTATAACTCAACAATTTATTGAACAATGGATACATGACACTGACTGCTTCATGGGGTAAGGATATTTTATTATGTAAAGTAACAACAATCATATTTATTCAAATTTTCTATTTAAAAAAATTTACCAAAAAATTTTGCCATATGATAGTTGAAGCCAATTCGTATCATCTACATAATTGTGTTTCAGACTGCATGATAGAAAATTATGTGTTCTCGGCATTTGTACTTTACTTGAAATGGGTCCACAAAGACCAAACCTTGAGAAGGTACTGCCTAAGCTACTTCCTTCTTGTTTGGTGTTATTTGAAGGCTTAAAACGAGCTTATGAAGCCAGAGCTGAGGCTGACGAGGATACATCCTCCGAAGAGGATGATGATGAGGAAGACGAAGGTATATTAATATTTCGTCGATTTACTGCAAGAACTCATTAATTGACTTTTACAAAACTATGAGAAATCAATCAATCAAATTATTTAATATAATATAGTGTTATGTGTTAAAAATGAATGAAAAAATTGAAGTCTCGAAAGTTTTGTAAATGTCAGTTAATAAGTTCTTGCAGTAAGACAACAAATTGGTACCAATTCGAAATATGACACGATACTTAGTATAGACTAGAGATGGATACATTATTTTTTCAGACGTGCTTGAATCATTGATTTTCAGTCCATTATTTATCTTTTCTAAGTAATTAGTAATTACCTAGTCGGTGTTCTAAATTTTGTTTCTGTGTTCTGTAAAATTCATATATTGTAGGTATTATTACGTTTACTTACACTTAGTGTATATTATAATAATATAAATTACTGATTGATTTTAGTAAGTAATTGTGTAATTAGTGTAATTTGAGTTTTTCTAAATTGTTTGTAAATAATAAATATTAAGTGCATATGCAGGTCTGTAAAAATAGTAATATTATTTGTCAACAATTCGAAAAGAACAATAACACCTTTTAAAGCATAGTGTAATTAATGCGAAAGAGTATGAAGGAGAGTTAATTTCAATTCGTAATTACAATTAGTTGACTAATAGTCGTTTAGTGAATACATATTATTATATTGAAAAAAACCGATTTCGAAATAGCTTTTTTCGAATAGTCGACCGTTCACTAAACGGATCAAACAATTTAGTCTAGTCGAAAATTAAACAGTTTTAAAAACTAGTTTATCATAGACTGTGAACTAGTTACGTTCCGTCGACTGCAAAATAGTCGACGACTTATCGACAAAAATATTAACAACATTTTAAAATTTCTAGAGGTTCTATCAAGTGACTACGACGATGTTGATCAAATGAATGGTGATTATTTAGAAAATCTTGCGAGAATGGCAACAAAAAATAGTGCTGCCCAAGGTGTGAACCTAACAGCAAAAGTAGAAGAATATGATAGTGACGATGTGAGTATTCTAATATATAATGTCTTATTTGTATATTATATGTAACAAACATATTATTTATTGTTTATTTTTTTAAATATCGTTTTAAAATTATAGGACACGGAAGACTACGAGCCTGATGAAACGGCAATTGAATGCTTCACAACTCCCCTTGATGAGAAAGAGTGTGATGTCGATGAATACATCAAATTCAAGAACACATTATCAGGTAAAAAATATAAAACATGTACTTAATTTCCCATTAAGAGATTAATAATAATCAAATAAGGGGCAAACGAGAAGGTAGTTAGTGACACTAGTTATACACTTTAGTTGATTTTGTTTTGTTACCACTTATACAACAAATAAAACTAATTTTAGGACTGTCAAGTGGAGAACCAGCCCTCTATCATGCACTTACAAGTGTACTAAATGAGGAGCAACAGAAACAACTTAGTGCTGTGTTCGTCCTGGCTGATCAACGGAAGGCGCAACAAGACAGTAAACGCATCGAACAAAGTGGCGGTAAATATAATTTCATCCATCAATTTTATTTAGCTCCGTACTACTTAGCAGCCATTTTTGATATTTCCACGAAATAAACCGACCAGAGTGTTTCATTAATTGTAGCTAAGCCGAGCAACAACCTTGTTAGAATTTATAACACCCCCTTTTTACGCAAAATAACTATCATATTGTCTTGGACTACTGGAATATACATCTCTAAAGACGTCATCTGAGTTTCAACCGATCACATAACATTTTTGACATTAAGAAATGTATACTAACTAGTTGTTACCCGCGGCTTCGCTCGCGTGGTTTTTCGCGATAAAAAGGAGCTGATGGCACTCTTCAGTCCTTCAACTATCTCCGTACTAAAATAATATTTCCACAATCCAACATAAACTCTTGTTTAGAACTCTGTTTCTGAAAAACATTGGACACTAGCAATTTCATTTGAATAGAGTTCGCGCCACCACTGAAGTCTTCCGACAAAATTGGAACTAAATCTGATAGGTATGCCAAATTGTCGATTGTCAACAGTGTTTTCATTATGAATGTCATGCACACGCATGACAGGCATATTTTAGAGTTGAATATGTATTCATATTTTCTAAATTAAGGCATAATTTTCTTGTTGGTTTCGTTTTGTATTTGGCAAAATATATGACATGTTGGCAACCTCATTATATACTTTATACACTTCTTGTTTCTATATTTTAGTTGAATGTGTCATCATACAAAATTTAATGAATATAATTTACAAATTAGGACGTTAAAAAGTATATCTAAATAATTGTTATTTGAATAAAATATTTATTATTAGCATATTAAGAAAATGCTTATGAATTCAGGTGTTTTTGTAAGAACAGTATGCCCAAATACCAAAATAGAAACGGAAAAGAAGCATAACCTTCATAGAAAATAGTTATTAATTCACAATTATTATTATAAAATATAATATAATCATTTTAAATATAATGTTTTCAACGGTTACGAAATGTCTGCATAACAGTCATGTCGAGATGTTTCAGTTAGTATTTTTTTGCCAATACGTTTAAATTCGAAAATGCTAATGAGTAGAATACACAGGTGACTGCCACAGAGAATGCATGTAAATAATACACTAATTCTTATGTACGTTGGTAAGCTTTTGGCAATAAAAATATTAATGGGGTGTTTCGATATCAAACTTCTAGCAACATTATGATTTGAGACCACAGCGCCGCGGCTAACGGACTTCAGTGGTGGCACGGAATCTACTAAAGACGTACGTCATACTGTTTTGCCACAATAATAATGCTATCTATAGCACTTATTTGATTGATTTGATGGAAATATGTTTTCCCCTGAAAGTTTTTCGCGATAAAAAGGAGCCTATGGCACTCTTAAATCCTTCAAATATCTCCATACTAAATATCACGTTGATCCGTTGATCCAAGACAAACAAACAAACACACTTTCGCATTTATAATATTAATATTCACAAATAATTGCTACTTTATTTTGTTAATTTTCTACATATCTCTATCTAATATATAAAATTTTCGTGTCACGGTGTGCATGATTGAACTCCTCCGGACCGGCTGGACTGATTCTCATGAAATTTTGTGTACATATCGAGTAGGTCTGAGAGTCGGAGTATATCGATTTTTCACGGGATCGAAAGTTACGCTGGTGAAACCGCGGGGCTCAGCTAGTATATATAAAATTCTTATGTCACAATGTTAGTTACCCTACTCCTTCGAAACGGTCCACCGATTCTCATAAAATTTTGTATGTATATCTGGTAAATACTTAGACTTAGTATACTACCGTTAGATTGGCGATGCAACTATAAGGGAGAGACCAAAAATAAAATGTCTGTGTGCGTATGCCTTTGTGTGCGAGGCAAACAGTGCTGGGCTCTACCAGCCTCAATGTTCGATTTGTAGATAAATGTTTTTGTGTCTCCCGATTTAAACAAATTCATTATATAGTGAATTATTAAAAAAACTACTTACAAACAAAAACTGTTGAAATATTACATTTTTTAGTTCTTTTTTTTGTTTCATAATATCTGAGCATGTTCTAAAAATACCAATTCATTCATTAATTTTGTCTTCGGGGAATCGTATTCGTAATATGTACCTACTACTCTGTGGTCATAATATCGTTAGGAAGTTATCGATGGTGTCAACTGTCAAACTCTACAAAAAATACAACAGGAATTCACGTATTTGTTATTATTTTAAATCAATGTCATATTCAAAGCATTTACGCCATTGATATAATAAAATGTTATAAATTTTTCCATCTATTTGCGTATAAAACTTTAGTACCTACATTGCTTTTAGAGGCCTAAAGATTTCAACTGTATTTACGTGTGAAATGGGGATTTTCTTTTTTAGATGAGTTACATCCTGGTACTGGACACATAACCTCAGTTAATCAGGTCTAATAAATACTAATTTACTATTTAAAACCAAAGATTTTTCGAAATTATGAGGAAAATATTCTGGTCACTACTTACGCTAGGTCGCTACAAGCCGATAGCACGTAAATGAATGGTCTCGTATATCTATCTCGCTCTAACATCCGTATACTATGCTCTTACTCTTTTGCATTGCCAATCTAGTGTATACTTCATCTAAGGGTAGATATGAGAATCGGTCAACACAACAACAACACACTATTTTTCATCTCGACATTTCCACTGGATCGAAACATACACGGGTAAAACCGCGAAGCCCAGCTACTTAGTTGCTGTTTAACATAACGTGTAAAATGTTATTTTTTAAGGTTGAATGTGATACTAATAGACATAGAGATGTGTTGTTGTTTGAAATATAAAAGTAAAACCATTTCAGTTTAGATCCCGACTTTACAAAAAAATATATATAATTATTTTTTTATTTTTAGATTGAAATAGTCTTTTTAATTTTTTCAGGTTATTCATTCACAGTGCCCGCACAAGTACCAACAAAATTCAAGTTTGGGTCATAAGTTACATATTATAATATCAAAATATACATTTAACATTACATTTAACAATAATAAAAAAAATCACAAGCACTTCTTTGTTATACAGCTAAAACTAATATCTTAGTCTTTGGCTAATTTCATGCCAAAAATGGACAGCCTTCCTCGTCCATTTATTTCTATATGTGTAAATCTGTTAAATGTTATATTAAATATTTAAGCCGGTGCGTTCCTTTTTCTTGGATAAGCTTGGATTAATAGTATAAAATAGTGAAAATCTCCAGTTACCCAATATACTCTAGACAAATGCAGATTATTTTGAGGAACCACAGATGTGTTGATTTTTAAATGTACAGTTTCCTAATATGCATTTACATTGTAAATAATTGATACATTACATGCATTTTTCTCCGTTCATATTGCGAATGTAGATTATCTGGGTATATTGGTCTTTATAGTGTTAAAAATACCCTGTTTTCCATTGAAGTGCCCATTGATAAACATTTTTAAATTTGTTTATCTCATAATGCAGACATGGATCATATAAATAGTTCCTGTTGACTGAACATGTTATTATTATTGAGCTATATTGATTGAGATTTATTAATAAGAGGTGCTAGAAAAATGTCACAGACTTATTAGGGTCAATATTGTTTTGTTTTTTTTTTTCGTCTTAAATTATTTGTATTGACTATATGATTATCGAGCTTTTGTTAATTTTGTATTTATGTTTTATATATTTGTAACAATGAAATAATAATGCAAACAAATATACAGGGTTACTTTTTGGTCACCGGCAAATTTTAGAATTCCTTATTTTTCATCATTCCAAGGATTATTATTTAAATTTTATCTTCTAATTGTAATATCATGTTAAATGAAAATCGATTTGAAATGGTCCTTAAAATACATCGATCGTTGTTCGCACACGAAAACACGCTGATCCAGTCAACTTTTTTAAGAATTTACACTCCTAGTGACCCTCCTTCCCCCCCGAAGAACTAACGAAAAAAAATCCAAAAACTTTTTATTCACGTGTCAAAATCTATTTAAATGACTGAATAGATGTAAAGTAGAGTGACCAGTTTGAACAGGGAAGGAGCGCAGGGATCGCTGCGCGTGGGCGCGATGTTTTGGATATAATGACGAATGAAAATTATTCGATAATGCAAAAATTATAATGAAATCTATTTCTGATGCCATTATATGCGCCTTTGATTATATACACGTCTAGATGGAGCATTTTAAATAAACATCGCAAAGAAAACGTCTCATATTTCGCACAATGTGTGCGTGACGGTTATGTACAGATTGTTTTAAAACCGTCAATGTGTGTGTGTCAAAGGGATACCAACAGCATAAAATAATTACCCTACCACCATATATTGGTTTTATTATCAGTGCGCTGATTTCCGAACGTAGTTTTAGTTTTGCAGGTCTACATAGTATTAGCGCTTATAATTTGCGAATAAGACTCTAAAATTCATGTGTTTTGTAGAATAAACATGGTGTATTCGTTTAATTAGACCAGTGGTTCTTAACCGGTGGTCGGCGGACCACTAGTGGTCCTTCAAAGTATTTGAAGTGGTCCACGAGCCATGCCATTACCTTCAGATCAATAAACAAAATTCTCATTTTGCCGCGGACCATCCAGCATAACTAAAATTTTGTAAATGGTCCCTCAGGCCTCAAAGGTTAAGAACCACTGAATTAGACAAAGCAAAATAATGAATCTTGAAGTTGAGCATTAGCGTCTAGAAAACGCAGCTGTACAGAACAATCACAGCTGTACACAACAAGAACAGTCAAAACGAATCATAATAAAAAATATGTACCTGTTCTGAAATCTCAAGTATTCACTTATTTATTGAGTTGTTAATAATTGCATTGAAAGCTTTAAAAAATGGAACTACTCTTCAGTATCTCCAAAAAGTACTTAAATATTTAACAACGTGTCGCTTAAGCGAAGATCATATAGAAATCTTTTTTGTGCAGTTTCCATGTTAGCTTAGGATGATCTCTCGAATGAAAAACAGTTCAAAGGATTTTACGATTATTATATCTTTGGCACATGGAACTCAAAACGAGTAACCATTTGATTTAATTTTATTTACCGACTCACCGCAAACAGCAGCATTATGTAAAAATAAACAGAAATATATTGGCGAGTAAAGAGATACATTTGTTATTCTTTTTTTATAGCCGGTGCACATCCGCAAAACCCGAAGCTATGCAAGAGCGTTACCGGCTTTTTAAATAAGATAAGGCTATTATATTCTTGACTAGCTTCCTCCCGCAGCTTCGCCTGCGTGGGTTCCGGACTTTAAAAACGGAGGTTCTTTCCTCAATTCTTCTGAATGAAAGGTTCACAGTAGGTTGTATCGTGATAATATATGGCCTTTAAGTTGATCCGGCCTGTTAGTAATATTCATGCAAAATTTGAAGTAAATCCATCCATTACTATTTTTGTTTAGCCCGGACATACATATAGACAGACAAAAATTCTAAAAACTATATTCTTGGCTTTGATATTGATTGTAAATCATGCCCCAAGTCAGGCGTCCGTCACTCGCTCGAGGTCACGCGTTTTATACCTACGGCTCGGCCTATCTTCGAAGATATCGGCGACACAGGGCCGTCGCACTCTCGCGCGTTCACATAATATTGTGCACTGTACGATTTTCGCGTTTAGTAAAAAATGCCGAAACCAAGTAACAATTGTGAAGTGCATGGGTATAAAAGAAAAAAAAACATTGAAAATCGTACCGCGTTTAGATGCACGTATTATAATTTTTTTTGTGTTTTTGATGTGTTATACCTATTTATTATTATACGTAATATATTTCCAAACTAGCTTCCGCCCGCGATTCCGTCCGTGCGGATGTCGGTCTTCGCGTGGATGGATTTATTTTTTTTCTACGTATTTTTCCAGGATTAAAAGTATCCCATTTTATGCCCAGGATAATAATGGTATAATTATACCAACTTTCATCGAAATCGAACCGTTAGTTTTCACGTGATGCCTGAACATACAGACAGACAGACAAAAAATTTTTAATCACATATTTGGGTTTGGTATCGATCCAGTAACACCCCCTGCTATTTATTTTTTTAATATTTTCAATGTACAGAATTGACCCTTCTACAGATTTATTATATGTATATTTTTTTCTACGTATTTTTCCAGGATAAAAAGTATCCCATTTTATGCCCAGGATAATAAGGTATAATTATACCAAGTTTCATCGAAATCGAACCGTTAGTTTTCACGTGATGCCTGAACATACAGACAGACAGACAGACAAAAATTTTTTTAATCACAAATTTGGGTTTGGCATCCATCCAGTAACACCCCCTGCTATTTATTTTTTTAATATTTTCAATGTACAGAATTGACCCTTCTACAGATTTATTATATGTATAGATAGGTACTTACTTTTTCAAATACTTCAAGTTTCTACCTGTTTATTAATATCGAGTAAAGAATGCTTAAACATTACTTTTGTTGTACGGGAGCCCATATTTGATATTTACCTAATTTTTATTTAATTATTATTTATTCTGTGAAAATTTCAGCGTTCTAACTATCACGGTTTATAAGATACAGTCTAGTGACAGACATACAGCGGAGGCTTAGTAATAGGGTCCCATTTTTACTTTTAGGTACGGAAACCTAAAACATACATGTATTGTATATATAAATATTATGTAGGTACCTAATACGTACTTAGGTACTTATTTTTTCTAGTACCTACCCGTTGCTTTTTTTATAGTACCTATAGGGTACAAACGATCAGCCGGAGCCAAAAAGAAGTCCACTAAAATTCAAACTTTTTTATTATCTATTATTTATTCGCTTTTATTTGTGCTATGGATTATTCCATCTAAAAACATCTTTAGTTTCATACTGAATAATGTGTATACATCTATTAAACTAATTCACGAATAAAAATTATTAATATTTCGCAATATTTGTTAAATATTACTAAAATCATGTTACTACCAACCCTTGCGCATTTGTTTTATGACGTGTTTGCACGTAAGCCATACAATCTGCATCTCTATGCAAGCGTAAATAAGGTGCATTTTTCTTCGCTGCGAACATGAGCGAGATTTTGTAGGTAATTATAGCGGTAGGTATTGACACTTTTGTATGGGAGTGAAGTATCTGTTAGGTTTATTAATCTGTGCCCAAGTATTGTTTAAAAAAAATCAATGTACAGTTTTGACTTTCCTACGATTCCTGCTTTATGGCAAGGGATAATAATATCCTATAATCTAAGTCAGCTAATGCCCTTTCTGTATAACAAATTTTATCAAAAGCCGTTCAGTAGTTTTGGCGTGATTAACGGTCAAACATCCAAACAAACAAACTTTCACATCTATAATATTAGTGTGAAAAACGTCGTATCGGTTCGCAAATGGTAGCAGATTCCACAATGATGTTGTGCGTGGTAAGAACTTGCTCAAAGGTGCGAGGTTATATGTAGCTTGTAGCACAAGCGCTAGCATGAAGTACTGCTTCGCCTTGTTGAGAACACCTAGCTTTTTGGAGGCCAATTCAGCCTTCGCTTCCAAGTGACCACGGGGCTGAATGTTTTTCGATATGTCGACACCAAGTATTTCGATGCTAACTGGGGCCATTAGAGGATTACGACGGATGGGTCTTTTTAGCGGTAAACGCGCAATTTATTTTATTGTAAAAATTAAAAAACAATAAATTAAATCTAATATTTTATTTTTCAGACAAAACTTCCCTTAAGTTTTGGAAAATTACCCTGTTTTTTTAGCGACAACACCGACCTATTTCTCTAATCTAGTAAATTGAGAAAATATTGTACGTATTGCCTTATTTATATATTAGCGAATTGCAAAACGTATCTATGGAAAGTAATTTTCCTTTTGTTTACTAGGTTATCCTGCATGATGACACAGTTGGATATAACAAACCAGTATATATCTTATTTATTTGCGAGTACATTTGCGCGTAATGTTCCTGGTGACACTGACTTAAGCTACGAACTTATCTGCCATTTATGGTAGTTATTTTTTGCTGCGCTTTCGTGCGTTTATCATGGTATCTAGACATGTATATAATCAAAGGGATCATAAAATTTACTTAAAACGCGCATAGCGTTTTAAGTAAGTTTTGTGTTTTGTTGAGACCCGGAACTGTTATTATTATATTATGTTGAATATTGCGATCTGATGATGCTTTTATCTGAATAACTTTTTATTTATATTTTATTGACATACCTTCCTAGGTATGTAGGCCCGGATGGCGCTTAGACCTATGTCAGATTTGATACTTGGGGGTGCAATACCAAGTAAATCCCTGCTATAATTGGAGGGATCCCTCTAGCAACAGGCTGGCCTCGATTGAAAAGACAAAGCTTCTCTTTGGGGACTGTCTGGCTGCCTCTGAACAGTCCCTATTATAACAGACGTTGCAACCGTGCGACGGGGTCAGTTTCCCATCCAAACCCTTGGTCCCAGTTTTCCAAAGGAGCACACCGCCGTCTGGTGATTCAGAGGGACGGGTGGAAGACCCCTCAGTTAAGCTGCTCTTAGTCTAGCATATCCTCCCAAGCCGTATAGGTAGCCCTGTCCGGCATAGCCTTAGGGGTCACAGAGGCACGCACGCCCAGGTTGTGGTTGGGGGACTTGCGTGCTTCTGGAATCGCCAAGGCTATGTCGGACAGGACAGGGTTGGGTCTTCAGACGTAGTAGGGACTGTTCAGAGGCAGCCGGACAGTCCCCAAGGAGTAGAAGTCTGGCCTTTTCACCGAAGTCAGTAGGTCGTCGGAGGGATCCTATTGCTTGCGGGCAAGGGATTATATCGGCTGAAGGCACCTGTAGGGTTTTAGTAGTTGGTATTGCAATCCCAAGTGTCGAGTCCGACATAGCTCTAAAGGCCATCCGGGCTCCTAGGTGTATACATAAGGCGGATCACACACGGCACGCGGTTGGCGGTGAGGCGGATCTCAAGCTGTACATGAAAAATCAACACTTTACCTGTACAAGATAAATGAGCCCGGTTGGATGCTAATTTCTGGAAAATTATTCGATAATGCAAAATTCTATTTTTGATGCAATATTCTTATTAGAAGGAAATAACCTAAATATGCATATGAAATGAAATGAAAAAGTTTTTAATCAAAATAGAATTACAGAAATTACTTTTAGAACGTCAACAATTACATCTACCACCGGTTCAACCCTAGCCTGTCCTGAGAAGAACCGGCGAAACAAACTCGGCGGGCCTTATGATGTGATGAGATAAAAGTAAAAAATATAAAAATACAAATACTTTGCATATTTTAAATGAAATACAATTTATGAAGTAAGTTACAATAATTATGGTACAGAAACAGCCTGGGAGGAGAGTAGGTACTAATCCCAAGATGTGGTATCTGTCGTAAAATCTGTTAACTTATAGTATGCTGGGATCCTATTGTAGAGGCGTATGCATTGCCTCCTAAAGGAATTCTTTACTAAGTCTATGAAATGGTATATCTAATTTATGCCTGTTTCTCGTATTCCTATTATGATTATCATATTTCATACTGAATTTACTAATGTTCTTTCATACATACAAGACATTATCCAAAATGTATTGAGAGTAAATCAGTATACCGAAGCTAGTTGGTAAATTGCACGAATACCTCGCTTCTGTTAATAGAGCTCATAATAATAAAAGGCAGCAAAACTAGCGTATATAACATACAATTGGAATTTATTGCACAACCACTTGAGTGGCAATACAGAAGACTACGTGCCGTACACCAATACCTACATATGGAATCCCGGAGGACCATACAAGGCACCATGTTGTCCCGTACGAGCAGTCCTGAACCGTCTACATCTGGCAATAATAATTTTCATTTTAACCCGCTATCTATATATATAAAACTCAAACGTGACATAGCCATCTATCAACGCACAGCCCAAACCACTGGACGGATCAAGCTGAAATTTGGCATCCAGGTAGATGTTACGACGTAGGCATCCGCTAAGAAAGGATTTTTAGAAATTCAACCCCTAAGGGGGTGAAATGGGGTGTTGAAGTTTATATTCATTTCGCGGTTGAAACCGCGGGGCACAGCTAGTCCGTGAATAAATATTTCTTGAAGTTTTTTCGTAGGTCCCTCGCCGGGTCACTGGGAGTGTAAATTCAAAAGTAGACCGGATCAGGCTCTTGCGTATATTTGAAAAATTGTTTTTTTTTCTCCATAAAAATGGGTTTTTCTTTAATAACTCGGCCATTTTTGATTGTACTGTAAAACCGTGAAGATAAAAATTGTAGGAAATTTGATTCCTTACAAGGTCCTTACAATTTATCGATATTTTATAAATTAAATTTAAAAAAAGCGACAAATTCAAAATATTTTAATCATCTCATTTATTTTCAACTTTACGGCATAAATGAAGAGGGCTAACCTTGTAGAGAATCAAATTCTGAACAATTTTGATTCACACCTTTTTCCCCCAAAATCGATATTTTGGAACTTAAACTTGAAAAACGCTACAAATTCAAAATATCAATCCAAATATTTTCAAATATAATTTCCTAAATTAAAGAAAAATTGTAAGAATCAAACTTGTAGAGAATCAAATTTCCTATAATGTCCTTACGGTTTTACTGTAAAATCAGAAATGGCCGAAATATTCATTTTCACCCATTAAAATGGGTTTTTACCCACCACTAATCGTGACTCGCGAGTCAGATGCCATATGGTGACCAAGAAATATAACATGGGACAAAGTAATTGTATCTAATTATTTTTATATTTCATAAATCGAATGTATTATTTATTGATTCTGAACCCAACATGACAGTTTGGCCGGTGACCAAAAAGTAACCCTATATCAACACCGTTGTATAAATTTTGTAGTACATTGACAGTTTATTTTTGTTTACAAACAAAACACTGTTTTTTTAATAAATCTTAACAATATTTTGTTAGTTTCTTTTTTTTCACAAATGGCTTATAATAAGTAAAGATTATTGCCAAGTTGAAATATACAGGTTCACATTTTGGTCACCGGCCAAATTTTCAGGTATGGTTCAAAATCAATGATACATTCGATTTATGACATAAAAAAATAAAAAAGAATTAGATACAATTACTTTATCCCATGTTATGAACATATTTCTTGATCACCACGTGACGTGACTCGCGAGTCGCTATCGGTCGGCGTCACTGACCTTGAGGTCGATACTCTTCGTGTGTCAACAACGATCGATGTATTTTTAAAGATTGATTTTTATTAAACAAAATATTACAATTAAACGATAAAATTTAAAACACACCCTTGGAATGATGTTTACTTCCTTATTTTAAAATTTGGCAGGTGACCAATGTAACCCTGTATAATACCAATGTGCTTCCCGTCCCTTGTATATCAATCTGCTATGTGCTTTTTAAATTACAACGGGTAAGTTCACTCCATACTATTATGTCAACGTAGAATAGTTGGTGATAGTAAATATCAATCGAGCTCATTAGGAAATTGTTATAACTNNNNAGTGTTTTAGAATCAAATGCAGTAAGAATACTGTATGAGCGCAAAAGTAACTTAATGTTATGCATATAAAATATGTAGTATACCTACATGTGTCCAAAAAAAATAAGTTAGATAATTTATAAAAAAATAATAATGACAATAGTGCCTATCGAATACATTCTTTCCATCACTCTATTTGAAAAAGTTATAAGCCATAATAACAATAAGCTATTTTCCAAGTTTTCAAAAACTACTCCAGAATGTTTATCAGTGACCGAGGAACTTTTACAATTTTTTATTTTTAATTCTGATAAGTCTTATCTCAAATTTTCAAATTGAAGATTCATAATTTATAAAACCCGCGACAACGTTTCTTTAAACAAAATGGCGTCTTGGGGCGTACTAGCTTTGTAGCGTTCCGATAATCACTGCCAGTACTATTTAGAACTTTTTTGTTGTTGTCACTTGAGAAATCCATAAGTTGAGTTAGAAATTTGACAAGTGACTAGTAATATGAATGAATGAATAAATGAATGAAATATACACACTTTATTGTGTATATTACAGAATACAGAAAAAAATAGTTACGTTTTAAAGTAGTACTATTAGTAGATTTCGGAACGCAGCCTCTATGATTTGTTGGCTCATGCACGTGTTGTCATCGTCAATTTCACGTCGTTTCGAGTCACGTGACTCGTGAATAGAAATACGTGTTTTAAAAATAATTTTAAAATATAGTATTGATTATTTTCAAATTATTTCACTACATAACGACTTAAAAAATCATATTAATTAATTATTAAATTCAATAAGATTTTATTTTTATTAGTGTCAAATAGCCTATTATTTTTATTAAATATTTATACTCTTGACAAGAAGTGAGTGCTTTATAGTTTTGAACTTGTGTGTTGGTGTGATTGTAAACTCAAAATCTTAATTGCATTAAATCATGTCAAAATTATCAAGACTTTTTTAAATACTGATAAAAGTATCATTCTACTTAGCGCCATATAATATAATATTTTTGGCTGATAAATGAACATGGATATTATAACTTGAAAGGTTTTTTAAATATTGTTGAGAATATCAATAATTTTTACTTAGATTGCTTTGATAAATATTGCGCAATACATAATTGAAAACTACGCCTAAAGTTTCCAAAGTGATTAATTGTTCTTTGCATTTATTTTTTTAATCTTTGTAATAAAACAAAAATAACACCAATTTCGTATAAAAATATGTACTATGAAGTTAATTAATATCTGTAATATTTATATCTACGATAGTAATAATTAGTGTTTTTGATGAATTCTTTGTTTAAATATATAAATAAAGAATATTAGATGGACTTGTTGAATATTGATTGATGTTCATTTATCGTATTGAATTGTTATTGCCGCTTATTTTGTTAGATACTTTTTTGGGAAAATGTTTACTGTAAAGTTTATAAAAATATCATATCATTCATCAATCTTAGGATGACTTTTGATTTTTGTGCAGTTGTTCGATGTTGGCACATGTTACGAGAGATACTTGTATTGAGGTTATAGAATTTGTGGTTTATTTTTACTTACATCGAAATATTGTACCTATTCATAGTCTACAAATATATAAGTATGACATTGTGTATTTCACTTACCATCATTTGTATTTTAGTATAAACTTAATGGCTGCTTAAATGTATACACATTACAAATAATCTGTATTTTCTATATTGGAGTTTCATTTAAATCCTTTTGTATTCTACTTATGCAACGCAACTGCAAAACTCCTGGTGTTGCAGATGTCTGTGGGCGTCGGAAAACACCATCATCTCGGTGACCCGACTGCTCGTTTGCCCCCTGTACTATAAAAAAAAAACTTAGGTTTCTATGGTGTGAGGTATTTGAGATAATATAAGTACCTACTAGTGATCCCGCGGAGATTTTTTGTGTGTGTCATCGTAACTAAGGTACACAATTTTATATAATTTTATCACACATATCACGATAATTTTTAGTTTATTGGCTACCAGCCCACTTCCGTATTTTAGGTAGGGATATCGTAACGTAACGTTAAACAGGTAGTGCTATACTGCATGCTGGCATGCAGTCGAATTGGCTGGCACGTCCGGGGAGGTATCTCTCCTTAAGATGAGACCGGCGTGTAAAAAGCGGCCCATGAAGGTGGGAGGTGAGAGGAGGGCAGCGCATCTGTATAGCCTCTATGCGGATGTCTATGGGCGTTGGTAGCCATGCAAATGGCTCTGACTGCTCGTTTGCCCCCTTATACCTTAAAAACTTTTAACAATTGAATAATTTGAACAGATGTCCTGATGTCAAACACACTATGATAAAGCTTCTGAGACATCAACCTCTTAATTTTATAATAAGTAGTTATACGTACTTTATATATTGTATGTAAGTACTTTATACAAAATATAATACGAGTGTGTGTTTACTTTTACATGTATTTGCATTTTATCTGATCATTAATTTAGTTTCATGTTATTCTTTGACTTATGTCCCATAATATTGATTTTTTTTGATGTGGTTGATTCATCCTACCTAACCTACCCAGGGTATAAATTAGAACATTCGTTCATGCCACGGGCTGGAGTGTGTGTTTACGTCGGAGAAGATATCTGCTATAGTCGCCTCTTCAATCTTGAAGACAGGGATCTATCCATCCTCTGGCTGCGCGTAGACAGCGACGACCATCCCCGCGTCTACGCGTGTCTATACAGATCCCACAGCGGGAATGCCGAAATTGATCGACTCCTTGAGCACATAGAAGTGGCTACAGACTCCGTGCTGAAACAGATCCCAACCGCAGAGATCGTGATCCTTGGCGACTTTAATGCCCACCATGCCGATGGGCTTGGTTCACGTTCTACCGATCATGCGGGAAGATCTTTTCATGACTTTGCTTTGGCTTATGGTTTGACACAATTGGTATCTTCGCCCATGCGAATCCCAGATGTGGATGACCATACACCTTCCCTGTTGGACCTTTTGTTGACCTCCCATCCGGACAGCTACCTGGTTTCCGTTGATGCTCCGCTAGGATCGTCGGACCACTGTCTGATACGGAGTTCAGTGCCAGTTATACGCAGATCAAGGCCGGGTCACGTTGGCTGTCGTCGCGTCTGGCACTACAGGTCAGCAGACTGGGACGGGATGCGGCTTTTCTTTGCATCGTACCCATGGGGGCGGATTTGCTTCTCGCTGGATAATCCTGACGCAGTGGCGGAATCTGTCGCTGATGTGGTGCTTCAAGGAATGGAACTATTCATTCCTTTTGCTATGGTACCCATTGGCGGCAAATCGCAGCCTTGGTTTGGACGCTCCTGTAAGTTGGCTTTGCGCCATAAAATGGAGGGTTACCGGGCCTATGCTGCGGCGGCGGCGGCACAGGATGAAAACACCAGCACATTTAAGAAGGAGTATAATTCCGCCTCCAGGTCCTTCAAAAGAGTGATTGCCAAGTCAAAGTCCGAGCACGTTGAGAAAATTGGCGGGAGACTAGTTCGCCTTCCTTCGGGAACACGTGCTTTCTGGTCCCTCGCCAAAGCAGTCTTAGGGAATTTTTCCAAGCCATCTCTCCCCTCTCTGCATCGGAACGATAAATCGCTAGCCCATACACCAAAAAAGAAAGCCGATCTCCTGGGCTCTCTTTTTGCGTCCAACTCCTTTCTGGACGACTAGGGAACTACACCGCCTACTATCCCACAGTGTAGTTACTCGATGTCGGACATTAAGTTCCGACAGAACGCAGTGCGTAAAGCACTTCTTTCCCTGGACGTTCACAAGTCGAGTGGGCCCGATGGCATCGCACCGATAGTGCTGAAGACATGTGCTCCGGAGTTGGCACCGGTCTTAACGCGTCTTTTCCGTTACTCTTACTCTGTTGGCATTGTCCCGAGCTCTTGGAAGACGGCTTTAGTGCACCCGATCCCAAAAAAATACGAAAGGCTCCGATCCACCCAACTACCGACCTATTGCGATAACCTCCTTGATTTCCAAAATTATGGAATCCATAATCAACTGCCAGCTTCTGCGATACTTAGAAGATCACCGAATAATTAGCGACCGCCAGTATGGTTTCCGCCGTGGACGATCAGCCGGTGATCTTCTAATTTACTTATAGCATCGTTGGGCGGAGGCATTGGCGGTTAGTTTGGATATAGCGAAGGCCTTTGATCGGGTATGGCACAGAGCGCTCCTTTCAAAGCTTTCCTCATACGGACTTCCTGGGAAATTATGCGATTGGATCACCAGTTTTTTGACAGATCGCAGCATCAAAGTCGTTGTCGACGGTGCATGCTCCAATCTTCAACCTGTCAATGCTGGTGTTCCCCAAGGCTGTATTCTCTCTCCTACGCTGTTTCTCCTGCATATAAATGACATGCTGCAAACTATAGTCGTATTTTTAATTAGACGAAGCCAACTGACAATAGCTAATGTCACTTTGTAAAATAACGTTGCAATGTTTAACGTAATAGTGATGCGTAATGAATGAATGTAGTAACGATGACGTAAAAGAGTATCGAAGGGAAGGAAGATATTTATTACCAAGATGAAACCTGGATCAACGAAGGTAATTACAATTTTCTGTTACTTTACATAATAAAAATAATAAGAATCATTTATTGCGATATAAAGCATACATTTTATACATTAACATTTCCGCCAAACTGCATGGTAGTTTGTTGGCAGACAACACTTCCCTATTAACAATTTAATGACATACAGTACCTCGATTTATATATATTATTCATCATACTTTATTCAAATTCAAAAATTCAATTCATTGTTATCGATTCATTACTTGTAATTAAAAAAAAAGAACCATTATTAATTATAAAATACACACTCATTCGAATAACTCTCAATTCATAATTTAATTTAAGAATTAAATTAGGTATAATCTATAGTATTCACAATTAATTCAATTTCATTACCTACTTCAATACATTAAATTATACTTTCAATAAATTAATTAATATTTTTCACTATCTTAAATGATACACTGAAGAAGGCATGGATTGACCAGACAGTGTTATCGTCCCGCCAGGCATTCCTAGATGGTTTGACCACAGGCTTAAAACAGCCTTCAGGAAAGGGCAAACGACTAATTATTATCGGCCATATAGGCGGGGAAGAAGGATTTGTGGAAGACAGCTTGTTAATATTTGAAGCCACAAAAAATAAAGAAGACTATCATCAAGAGATTTAATGCCGATACCTTCGAGAAGTGGTTTAGTGAGGTTTTGCCAAAACTAAAACCAAATTCCGTGGTAGTGATGGATAATGCCCCCTACCACTCGCGAGATGGCAGCGCAGCATGGAATAATTGTTTTACGTCTGCCCCCATACCACTGTGAGCTCAATCTCATTGAGTTGGTATGGGCGCAGGCTAAAGGATATGTCGCAAGAAACAATAAAACATTCAAAATGACAGAAGTAAAAAAACTTTTTTGAAGGACTTCAACATGTCACAAATAAAAAATGGAGTAGCTGCGTGTCTCAATTAATTAAATAAGAAGACAAAATATATGGTCTTGATCAAATGATCGATAATGTTTCGGATAGATTTATAATTATTGTCACCGAAAGTGATAGTGATGATTTTTTTTTCTGATAATGAAT
>LUGF01001695.1:35872-50573 GCA_001625245.1 Calycopis cecrops
GACGTTCGCCGTACGTAAGAGGTCCGTCTCAAACCGAGGTCTGAGCCAGAATGAGAGAAGTTCGTCTCAATAGCCTAATAACTTTGTTGGCCGTCTACACTACAGGAATTGTCCAAGGTGACCGTGGATGGATCCGTTCATCCGTATCAACAGTAGGGATTTTATAATTCTCTATGGTATTTTTTATGCACCGAGTGCTCGTAAAGTGCTCGTAAATGGCTCTTTGGTAAATGGCAAATGCCTAATGCTTACTGTCACGTAGATTACAATAATTGTATAGAAAGATTTGTAATTTATGTAGTCACGGGTATTTATGCCTACTATTACTATTGAAGTATTTTTTAATTGTTGTATTTGTTTCAATTATTGAAGCAATAATTATAATATTCACGTGCTTTATATTACTAAGAAGAGGACTAGCTTGAAGTAATTTATCAGGTATGATTGAAGGTCTTGTAATCATTAAATCTAATGTAAATTGAAAGCCGAATTAATTATAAGTTTAATTTTCACTGTAAATAATAGATAATATAAAAGCTACTTTAAAAAAATAACAAAGAAATTTAAAGATTGTGAAGCCGAATGTTTTTAAAATGGATGTTATGATTTAACTATATACCTTTTATAACTAATTTGACGAAAGATTTTATTTTTGTAATAGATGCAATTCCTTCTGAAATTTAAGTATTTTATTCTGTATTAATTGAGAAGTATAGAAATGTTCTCATGGATGTCCCGGAATACTACCGCCAAAATACGCAGTGATTTTAGTTATTGGCTCAGAAAGTTTGGTGCAGATGTTACTTAATCTGGTATTTGAATAAACTGTACACACAATAACACTCACTAGATGTTTTATTATGATAGTGGACCCAAAAGTTCTTGGTGTCCCTTAGTAAACATGTGTTTAATAATTTTTAACTACCCTCATATTGAAGCTTGTTTATTCACTAGTAAATGTGTCAAGTTGCAAGTGGTTACAGTTATCAGTATTTTTTTATTATTTTTTGTCTATGGAAAGTAGTAAGATTTTCTCACTATGGAAAAAATTGAACACCGTGCGGTTATCAAATACTTATATAAGAAGGACTTAACTCCTAAGCAAATTCATGAAGACATGGTCGATACTATAGGGGTTCTGCTCCATAGTATTCGTGTGTAAAAAAGTGGGTAGCTGTAATTAAACAGGGTGGAGAGTTTATGAGAGAAGTGGCAGGCTGTCAACCTCCTCCACCCAGGAAGACATGGATAAAATTTGTGATATTATATAAGTAGACTGGAGATGAACCATCAATAATATTGCTGAGATCGCTGGCATTAGTTATGACAGGGTACAAAATATTATAAATAAGGAACTGGCTTTTCACAAGGTGTCGGCGAGATGGGTACCGAGATTGCATTTAGCAGACCAAAAAAAGAGTTCTATTAACAATTTCATGTGATTGTTTGGACCTCTTTGAGACAGACCCTGCTCATTTTTTGGAACATTTTATAACAATGGATGAAAGCTGGGTCCATCATTATACTCCCGAGTTAAAACAGCAGTCCAAACCATGGAAGAGATCTAGTTCACCGACCTCTAAGAAGGCGAAGACAGTTTTGTTGACAAACAAAGTTATGACATCAGTTTTTTTGGATTCGAGAGAGGTTATTTTAGTCAATTATTTATCAAAAGGCAAAACAATAAATTCTACATACTATACTCCTGAGACAATTAAGAAAAACGTTCAGGAATGATCTGTAAAACAGTTTTGTTTCACCAGGATAATGCTAGTGTCCACACCTCTGCAGAGTTCATGGCTGAAATTCATAACTGTAGCTACAAATTGTTGCCCCATCCTCCTTAGTCGCCTGATTTAGCTCCATCCGATTTCCAAATTAAAAATTTTCAAGACCTCAAGGAATCATTTTTTTAAAGTATAAATAAGCTGCAGGAGAGATGGAGAAAGTGCATTGCACCTCACGGTGATTACGATGAAATATTAAATAAATTATTAAATATTTTTTTATTTAGTATATTTTATTTTCTTAGTTAGGCTACGAACTTTTGGATCAACCCTCGTTGACATGTTTTTTTGAAATGCTTTATTGATACTGACAGTGTCTGTTAATACTAATATACTTGTAAATATTTAATATTTACAGTACTATGATATCATTGGTGGCATTTTTATTGTTGAAAAAATGTAAATTTCTATTTAGTTGGATTAGTAGTTTCTAGAAAGTTTAGATTTTCTAAGAATAAGACCTTTTAGACAAATAAGTAAGGAATTAGTACATAAAAATAAATTGTTTTGTTTAGCATCTATAGAACATGTTTAGCAAGTTTTGTAAGTGCACTCAAGTAGTTTCTTTTTATTAGCATTTTTAAATATTAGCATTGTTTTTTGTGTTCACTTCATTATTTGGTACTATGCTCCATTGTAGCTAACTGGGGATGAACTTATACTCACATGGATGAACAATTGTGACCTAGAGCAGTAAAAAAACGAAACATCTAGAATACGCATGGAAAAGACAGGAAGTAGAGGGCAAGGGAAATAGAGTATGTGTCAATATTTTGGACATTGTTAGACATGTCTACTTGGTACATGCCAAAGTCTGATAAAGTTTCTAGTGATTATGATACCATTCATTATGTTTTAAATTTTCTTTAGTGTGGCTGGTATGTGATATGCTTATGAATATTTCATATATCAAATGATAAATGTAAAAACTGCTTGTATTTTATAACATTTACTTTGCTATGCGATGTCTTTTTAGAGTTGACAAAATAGTATAAAAAGGAGGACAATTTGTGCAGTTGTTCTGCACTGTCAATGTTTTGCTTTGTTATTTGATGCTCTGATTTAGATAAGCTTCTTCTTTGATTTGTTGAATGCATGGATTTCCAAAAAGGCTGAGGAGCTGTAAAGCTTATTCTGTAAACAAAACCTTAGCAATTGCGTAAATGAAAATGTATCTGCCAACACCAAGCTCAAGTGCCCTATTAATCTATTTGCCCTGATATATCAAAACCCAGATTAAATATTTGTATTTTGTATATAGATTTGTATTTTATGTATTTTTGGTAAGTTGTGGGGTTAGTAAACCTTAAATAAAACCCAGTATATATTTTGTTCACCCAAAATTGTTTTAGTTCAGTGGCTCATAATGTAATAATTTCTCTTGCATGACATGCACTGCGATTTTATTCCTTTGGCGATTTCTAAACTCACAAGAACCACTAACATAACAGTTCTCTATAATGCTAAACGACCTATAAGTTAGGAGTCACCACAATTTTTTTGGTTTAATTTAAAACCCACATATTAATAAACAATTTTTGCAATAACTCCATCACTATTATGAATAAATGAGTTTATATTTAGAAAGTAAATTTTTATCATCGGTATTATTGTTTATGTTATTTCTTCAAGGGTTGTCTGAAACAATAAGACCGCCCTTTGTGTACATGAACATTGTATGTAAAATGATAACTGTATTTATTTGTCTAGTAGTTTATGTGCAGAATAAAGCATATTTTCATTTGATTTCAAGTTACAAGTGTTTTCCTCCAAAACTTCTGATGTCATAAACTGTTGTCTTGCTGTTGTTATTCCTAATTATTTTGTACATATTGCGCTTTGTTTTCTTGGTCTTGAACTACACACTTGGTTACTATTGTATTGTCTGTTACATTGAACATTATTTTTAAATTGGTTTTTTTCTTCTTTATAGTTTAAATGATAAAAAAGGCTTGGATCATTAAGTTTTATTATAAAGAGTTACATTGTAGTTATTTAAGATTACTTTGTTAAATGTAGGTTTAACAAAATAATGTAACATTTATTTTAAATAGTTTCCGAAATATTGACTAATATTACTATTTGCATATGAATGTAGACTTAATAACTACATATCTAACTTGTTTGTCTTATACATACATGCTCTAAATGACACTTGCGTTTAATATACAAAAGATTTTGTTAATATTGAAAATATTCTTTAATATTTTTTTCTTTCACAGGATTTTTGCAAGGACAACATATCAACATTAAACATTAAAAATGGGGAAAGAGTGAGTGAATTTCAATTTAATACAAATTTAAACATACAATATTGCATTCTACGGTTTTACCATACTATGAAATTACTAGAAGAAAACTCTCTTTGAATTAATCTTTTAAAAGTACTCATGATAATATTATGTGTTTATTTACTCAGAGCTCCCCTCATAAAAGCGCCCCTTACTTAATAAAATTATATATTAGTGTTGTTATTATCAATATAAATAATAAAAAAATAATTAAATATAAAGTCATCATAGAAAAATGTTGACATTTGACATTTATTTACATTTATAATAAATAGCTAGAATTTTGCTGCTTCTATTTTTAATGACTGTTTATTACTTTAAACATAATACAATGAACATAAACATAGAAGTTAAACTTTCAAGTGAACACATACATAATCCAACGAGGTTCCCTTCTTTTCGAAAAAGATTTGCATTCATGTGGTGAATGAATAAAACAGAACATAAAATTAACAACTTAACAACATTACAGACTGGTGCTATATATTAAACACAATGTGGAAAGACCTGACACTCATGGTGACTTTGTAAGTATAGGTTTGTAAATGTCTATTTGTTACAGGACAAAAGTTGATCATGAAAAGTCAACTAACGGTAGTACACATGTTGAGGAAAATAAAAAGAAAAAGAAAAGTAAAAAGCATAAGAAAATGAAGAGGGTCTCAGAGAATGACGACATTAAAGAACATAAGAAGAGAAAAAAGGCAAAGAAAGAAAAATATAAAAATCCAAAATCGGAAAGTGAAACATCTCTTTCTGATATAGAGGACTTAATAAAAAAATCACGTAGATGTAAATCATCAGCTCCAGACATCGCAGAGTCAGCTGCGGTTGATTCTGGCAAATTAAAAAGCAGAGGGTCAAAAAATGGCAGTGCTTTAATAAATTCTCAAAGCGTTAGCAAAAATAATGAAAGAGACAATACTATAGACTCATTAGAGATTATTTCTTCTAATTCTGAAGCAGAAAATTATCAAGAAGACTGTGGTAGTCCAGAATTAACGATGATAGAAGATGATCTTAACCTCGAAGAACTTATGAAACAAAAAGAGTTATTACAAGCTCGTTTGGTCGCTTATTTTTCTGACAGTGATGAAACTATCGACAAAGAAAACGACGTTGAATGCATAAACGATGAAAGAAAGTCGCCTAATCGGAAAAAGGATCACAGTGAACGTTCCACAAAACAAAGTAAAAGTGGTAGGCATGCGTCAAGCAAAGAAAAAGTATCCGATAGAGACAAACATAGGTCAAGACGCAACGAGGAAGATCTGCGAGTTCTCATAAATAGAGAAGGTAGAAAAGAATTGGAAAAGAAATTCGAGGAACGTGACAATCGCGAGCGTAAAGAACGAGAACGGCGTCGGCAAGAAGCGGAAAAAGAACGTGATCGTGAAAGAGAGAAAGAGAGGGAGAGGGAAAAAGAACGTGAAAGGGAATGGGAAAGACGAAGAGAAAGAGAA
This sequence comes from Calycopis cecrops, assembly GCA_001625245.1. Lineage (NCBI taxonomy): Eukaryota > Metazoa > Arthropoda > Insecta > Lepidoptera > Lycaenidae > Calycopis > Calycopis cecrops. The sequence goes on from LUGF01001695.1 coordinate 41,414, forward strand.
AAAGAGCGAGAAAGGGAGAGGGAAAGAGAGCGAGAAAGAGACCGTAGATCCTCTGAATTGAGACGCCGCGAACGAGATCCAGTACGTCGTCGTTCACGAGACAGAACGCCAGTATCACATCGAGATCGAAGACATGCAGATCGTGATCGACGATCTACCGACAGAAATAAAGACGGTCATCGAGGAAGATCACGAGAAAGGAAGCATAGATACGAAAATAGCGAAAAACAAAAGGTTAGTCGGCATATATATCAAAAATGAATAGACGGGCTATTAAAGGCGTCATGTTTCAGTCTGTCGCCAACAGTATTTACAACTACATACAAATAATACACAAATTTATTGCGAATGTGTAAATAATTCTCTCCATATAGATGGAAAGCTTGTATTGTGTGAAGTCATGGAATCAAAAGTTGCTTATGCATTAGTTATTAGCAAGCACGGCACACAAACTTATAGGGTACTCTCCCATTGAACAAGAATCATAAAATTTGTTCAAAATGAAGAGCTATAGGTACAAGTGCTTTAAATACAAATAGAGAAATAAATCAGAAAGTTGATAAATTATAATTATTAGATCACGAAAAAGCCATTTATCTATTTTATACAAAATGAAGGCCTGTAGTAGTTACCCCACTTTTGTTGACGCAGGGGAATGACTTTACGCACGCTACCCAGGAGCCCGGGTGGCTCAACCGAGTACAGTGTCGGGCTCGACAACTGGGTTGCCACTACCGACTAAACCCCTGGTGCCTTCAGCCGCTATGCTTGGAGGGCCCCGGATCTGAAAGCAACAGGGCGCCTCCAGCGACAGGCTGGCCTCGGTGAAAAGTCCACTCATCCTCCTTAGGGACTGTCCGGCTGCCTTTGAACAGTCCGTAACTCCACGTTGGAACCGTGCAATGGGGTCAGGTTCCCATCCTAACCCCTGCTCCCAATGCTCCAACGGAGCACACCACCCCACTGTCCGACAGTCACCAAACTATCTCATAAAATGTGATAGTTAAACACTTGAAATTTTCACAGATGATGTATTTCTGTTAATGTAGGTAACAACAAAAACTAAAAATTAGTGTATTATAATTATATAACATAAGAAAAACATTATAAACATATATCTGTAGTTAGTGTAATACAAAATGTATACACTATACATACCGCTGTAAACATAACACAATCACATATTTAAGTTGCAATGTTCGTATTTCCCTGGCACTTGGTTGATATGGAACTTATATAATATCTCATGTTTGTCTATTTGTCTTTTTATCTGTACGTCTGTATGTCATTAATCTAGAGTCTCAACCTTTTGTTTAAGCACTGAGAGGCTGGTGTATATATAAACCACTACAAAATAATTCAGAATCTGTCAGAGTGATCTGTCTACCTAGTAGTATATACCTGAGTGACGAAAAACAAATCCAAGAGCATAGCCGAGTAATGCATTATTGGATAGGTCTTGGTAAATAGTATCGACATTAATATAAAGCTTTTATATAGAATATTGAGAAATATTTTACGAAATATTCCACTAATTATTTAATTATGCAGTAATTTAGATATTAAGATCAACAATAACTTAAAGAATTATGATTTGATTAAATTTAATGATGTACTTAAAGAGATTTGAGATAAAATAATTAATTTGAAATTTAGAATTGCTGTTCATTGAAGAAAACTATAATAATACTTTTAAAGCAAATAATGATTGGGGAGTGATTTGAGTGCTAGTCTGTTTACCACCGGTGATAGATATATAGAATATCGTTAACCAAAGTCATATTCAGCCATACATACATTTATTTATTAAACGTAGGATGTTTAATATTTGTCACTCCAAACATTTTTCAGGTTGCCAATAATGAAGTGGCTCAAATCGTTCCCAGCTCTAGTGATGAAGAACTCGACATATCAATCAACACTGATGACGAAGAAGAGACTGAAGAACAGATCATTGAAAAAAGAAGGAAGCAAAGAGAGCAACTTCTAAAAGTAAGCACAAAGTATAGACCTAAAACGATTGAATCTTTATTTTCAGAACATAACATAACTCCTGCCTCTTCATATTCCAGAAATTAATAATCGATAGCAGCACCAGCAGCAGTATATACTCCGCTGCAGAACAAAAACTTATTATAACATCCCCAAAGATATCGCACAATAAAAATGTTGAACCAACTTCTTCAGAAACCAAACCCTCCAAAGAGAAAGACCCAGTAGTAGTCACTACTTTTAAAAATGATAAATTAAGTCAATCGAGAAATAAAGACACCGAAAGCAACCAATCGACGCTCGTAGACTCTAATACAAAATTGTTTAAACTAGAAAAGTCTATGAGAGGCAGCGAATGGGACATGTTTGCCGATCAAGATCATTTCGATAGCGCAGACGTGAGTGTTTGTATACATTTTTTAATAAGTTATGATTATGATACATTAATTGTAAATACATTCTGGTATATATATGATAAATAAATTATAACTTATGTGTTTTTCTGATGTATAAGTTATATTGTTGTAAAATTTCATTGAAATCTATTGAGTAGTTTTCACGTGAAAGAGCAACAAACATCCTTACATTCATCCACCCTTAAAAACTTTTTGTTTTAAAAAAGTTTTTATGCAAGATGCATAAAAACATCCTTTTATGTGTGCTCTTTTTATTGAAACCCGTAAGTTTGACTCATAATTTGATGATGCTTTAGATCAATATAGTTTTCTATTTACTGTTTACCCGTTTAATAATAATTGTTTGTTCTACAGACTCCTACTCTCACTACGCGCAATAAGAACGCCTTAGATAATCCATCGCTTACGGACAATTGGGATGACGCAGAAGGCTATTACAGGTAAATAATTTATATCTCAATTGATTATAAACATTTGCCAATGTTACACTTACCAATATTTTGTTTGTATTAAATTTACGCGAATACTCATTACAATAAAACAGCTATAACTGATTTGATCGCGATCTAATTATTTTACATGTCCGATGCTTCTTTACACCCACCACTGACTGGCTGGGTGATTAACGGCCGTTTTCAATATCCTATCTATCCGTTTTTTCGTATACTAAAGTTAGACAAATCTATCTTTTAGTTTACTTACTTACTTTAATTTCAATATCCTATCTATAGATAGCTTTTCCTATCCAATTTAATAATCTACCGTCGGGAGGTCAGATAGATTATCCAGGCATAGCCGCTCATACAAAATTCACTTACCTGCATTTCAATATTTGTATTCGATTACTTTCCGATAGGCAAAACGATCGATAGTAACGTCGATCGATTATCCGTCGATAATGACCAGTAGACAACGCGTTAAAGATAGTTTAAGGATTAAGTGCTACTATATTTTCTTTAAAAGAATGGAATACATCAGCAGTGACGACAGTGATAATGAAATAATTCAATTTATTCTGAATTATGATACAGACAGTGATAGTGATACAGATATTGTACGGTTCCCGAAAGAGTATATACCTCGTATAAATTATATGTCAAAATTAAATGACTATGAATTTGCATATAGATTCGGACTCAGCAAGAGTCCTGTGAATGAATTAATTACTTTAATACAACCACATTTAAGTGTAACATCTAAAAGGTAAGATTATTTTTATTAATATGCGCAATATTAATAAAATAACATACCTATATACCTAACTAAAATATAACCTACATATTTTGCTTTTAACTTAAGTAGGTATCTACTCAAGCTTGTTTGGTAACTGTTTTTTTATGAGGCACTGTCCATAATGTCGTTCTACACAAAGTACGTTGTAGTTTGTTCAAAAACTGGTCATTGTGCCTGATGTCAGTTCGAGTTGTAACGTTTCGTTTCATATATAGTTTTATGTGTTATATAGATTTATGTGAAATAAAGTAGTAAAATTTAGAAAATTGTTAATCTACTGCTACCTTTAATTAATGTTATGCTTTATTTAATATTAAAATTCGAAAATAATTTAATTTTTTGTTTGTTTAAAAAAACCTTTAGAATATAAACCTTTTTTGTTTGGAGAGTATAATGAAACGTTTTATGAAGTTTCGATAGGGAAGAGGGAAGATGCTATCTACCATTAACAAGAGATAGTTAGGCTATATCCATGTTTGTGAAATGCAAGATATGGATAGATTGGTACCGCACTAGTAATCGTAGATAGCTATCCATCTTTAATCTGAGATAGAATATTGAAAACGGCCGTAAATAAACCTAAATTCGTTAAATAGTTATATCATAATAATATTATTGTATGTGTTTTTTTTTGTTACAGAGTTCGTATAGGCGAGAATTTAGATCACAGGTACACAGTGTATGGTTACACCGGCCAAGGTGTCTTCTCGAATGTAGTACGTGCGAGGGACCAGGCGCGCGGCAGTACGGACGTAGCCGTCAAAATAATACGAAACAATGAAATTATGTAAGAAAAACTTTACGCATTTTATTGTACAGTAATACTCCGACTTAAGTGAACCCACAGTTACGCGGTTTTCAAATATCACTCTCATCTCACTCATCATACTCATATCAATCTCACTCGCCAAAAGATATATTATTAGTTATTTTTTTAAAGCTTGCTTCATTTAAATAGCTATTAATGTCTTCTATAAATAATCAAAGCTTACAATAAAATCATTCGATCCGAATTGAAAAGTTAATATTATTTTGTATATACAGTTATATCGAGACTTACGTGAATTGGACTTAAGCGGGGTTACAGCTCGGTCCCACCACTCCTACCTCGTAAATTCGCGATATTACTGTATTTCATTTATTGGGTTGTGTGATTATTATCTGTCTCGTAGGCTATAGGTCCCGGATTCGAATCACGGGTCGGACCAATAAATATGTTTGGGTTTTCTAATTTCTAATAACAGTCCGGAGTCAGTGGGCGGTGTGCCCTGTGCTTCAGAGAGCACGTTAAGCCGGCGACGGAGTCGTGTTCTCTCCGATCGTTTCGGATTGCCGTCCCATCGGAATGTGAGAATGAGGGAATAGAGTGTAGTTATGTCTGCGCCCACACTTATGCACTACAATATGTCCTGCATATCTGGCTAGTCTCCAAAGAGATAGCCGCCATAGTCGAAATTCGGCAAGGACGACGCTATCAAAATTTGTTGTATCAACCTACTACCTACCCTGATTTTGAGGGACTGTAGCAATTTTTTTTACATATTTAATTGTAGTTTACTTCATAAATTTAATAATTATTTGGATGTCAATTGTCTATCAGGCTCGTTATTACTTCATAATTCTTCTGCATAAAATAGCCCCTTTGCTGCATTGTCGTAAAAGCAGAGTTGAGCAATCTATAGACGTCTATAGAATAAGGATCTGAGTTAAGGTTCTTTTTTAATTGACACAACTTCCGTTGGCGTGACAACTGAGTCGCTTAAGCCTTGTTTACATTGATCGAATGACTTAGTCAAGTAGAGTATTAATTTAGTAGCTAAGCTACTCGACTCGACCGAATATCGTTCGCGCTTTTGCGAGTACAGTTCACAAGTAATGGTGATCTGCAAGATGGACAATCTAGGTACTACGCAATAAAATAAATAAAGTAATTTGGCTATTTTGGACGAGGTGGATCACTTAATCTCTGTGATTAACAAAAAGAAGATTTAAATACAAAAAGGGAGAGATAAACTAAGAGTTACTTATTGCCTTATGAAGTAATCAGAATCACATTAGAAGATCCCAAGGAACACTTCAATACTGATTTGACAGCTAATGACCTCGACTAAATCGACACGTTCGGAGCTGTGCGCACGGACGCATGGTGCGGGTGCTACTCGCCCGACAAAATAGAGTGAAATCTTGTCTTGACTAAATTACTTGACTAATTACCCCACAAAATTTTTGGTGTTCAGACACGTTTAGCTACTAAATTACTTGCTACTGGACTAAACTACTCCGCGTTCGCGTTCGTTCGTTCCAAACCACAGGATACGGGACACCACCAATGAAATAAATAACTTTTTATTTCGGACATCACCCATATATTGTAACATCAACTCTTATCCTATTAGTAAATTATTTATATAAAACTAGCTGCGCCCCGCGGTTTCACCCGCGTAACTTTCGATCCCGTGGGAATATCGGGATGAAAAATAGATGTTGGCCGATTCTCAGACCTTCTCAATATGCTCACAAAATTTCATGAGAATCGGTCAAGCCGTTTCGGAGGAGTATGGCAACGAAAACTGTGACACGAGAATTTTATATATTAGATATATAAACTGTAATATATAAATAAGATCCATAAACGATTTACATTATTCGTTCGTCATTGTTTCAGGCATAAAACGGGACTGCGCGAACTGGAGATCTTGAAGCGTTTGAACGACGCTGATCCCGACGACAAATACCATTGTCTGCGCTTGTTCCGTCACTTCTTCCATAAGAGGCACTTGTGTATGGTGTTGGAGCCGCTTTCCATGAATCTACGGGAGGTACTAAAGAAGTACGGCAAAAACAGCGGCATACACATAAAAGCGGTCAGAAGCTATACCCAACAAATACTGTTAGCTTTAAAGTTGTTAAAGAAGACTGGGATATTGCATGCTGGTGAGTTTTCCTTTCGTTTTTAGTTTTAATAAAAAAAATATCAATTCATTCAAATTAAAAAACATTAAGATTAAATTTAAAAATTATGAGTACATCTGTGGACGTGTGTACGTCAGTAATACAGTAGATACCCACTACAATACATTTACCGGAACGAATTTAATATTTTATATAAATTTAGGAAATTTCATATATCTATAAGGTTTTTTTATTATAGAAATACATATACTTAATACATAGATAAGCATCCATGACCTGGACAGGATTTGTACTCGCGACATCTGGCGTAATAGAGCCCTACAGGCCCTACAGAGGAGGTACCTCCTGCTTGCATGACGTCAAGCGTCGACTCTAGGCGGAAGCTTAGGGGGCTGCAGCCCCGGGCCACGTAAGGCTTAGCGGCCTCGAGAAAATTGTTGTACAGACCCGGGCCCCGCTTTTAACGTGGTTTGTGCGAGTCCCGTAGCTCAGTGGAAAGTAGAATGCAACACGTCTGCACAAGTGCAGACTAATGATAGATATTAACTACCTGTGGAATTTGGTACTCATGAAAACTGTTCGTTTGCTCCCTATACAATGAAAATAAATGACATGAATCATTTATTTTGTATTTTGTAAGTACATATATATAAGTTATAAAATATTGCATTTAAATAAAATTTAAATAAAATATTTTGTTTATATTTTAGACATAAAGCCTGACAATATACTGGTCAATGAAAGTAAACTGATGCTAAAGCTGTGTGACTTTGGATCGGCGACTCTTGTGTCGGACAGTGAGATCACGCCTTACCTTGTCTCAAGGTTCTACAGGGCTCCAGAGATAATATTGGGTGCCGCCTATGACCACGGCATCGATATGTGGTCGACAGCATGTACCATCTACGAACTGTCCACCGGCAAAATCATGTTTGTCGGCAAATCCAACAACGAGATGTTAAAATACTTCATGGACTTGAAGGGAAAGATACCAAATAAGATAATAAAAAAGGGCTTCCTAAAAGATCAACACTTTGACGGAAATTGCAACTTTTTGTATCACGAATTAGACAAGATCACAGAGAGGGTAAGTAGTATTTATTTCATGGAAGGTCATCTTACGATTTCTGAGATATGTCATCACAACCATTAGTCGTAGAACGCCCACGGCTAGACAAAGGTCCCAAAGAGCGCCTTAGGACATGATCACGAGCCTTCTTTGTCTTCTTTGCGAGGCCAGTCGTTTATTACAATTATTAAAAATTATTACAATATAGGGATCTTTTAGACTGCCACGCCACCTAGTGAAGAAATGTAAACCGTATGCTAGCAATTTTTCTTTTATACGTATGATATGACATATTATGTAAATATGTCATTGTAATTGTCTTTTGCTTAGTGTTTTGCTAGATTTTAAATTTTTAAAACGATCACTAGGGCGACGAAAATGCTGCCTCTGTTATGTGCACGGTCCCTATTGAATTTGATATGGATTTACATCATCTCAAAAACGACGAATAATTTCCGAGATAGAACCGCTATGCTGTGACATTTTGTATTTTTCTAACGCAATTTCGGATAAACTCGTAGAAGTATCTGTACATAATCTGTTGTTGGGTTTAAGAGAATTAGGTGAAACATCTACACATTTATAGGAGTAACAGTAAATACAGTAAATACAGTAATACTATTGGTAACTAATAATTATTGTAAAATATGCAAAAGTGAGTTTATATCTTTGTTAAATTTTGATGCATAAAACGTTGAATATATTTTTTATGATTTTTGGTACAGAAGTGTGATGTGACTTCAGAGATACTAGGATACTTTTAACTGACTAGGATAGACTAGTCGTGTTTATTTATGACTTTAAATATCTTTATTATACAAAAGTAATACGTTTGCCACTTAAATATATTTATTGCCGTAAAATAAACTTGAAACCACTATTGTTACAGGAAAAAATAGTTATAATGTCAAGTATAAAACCCACGCGCGACCTGCAAGCGGAACTAGCGCCGCCACATCACCGTCTTCCAACAGTCGAGGCCAAGAAGATGAGTCAATTAAAGGACCTTTTAGAGCGTATGCTTATGTTGGACCCCGCCAAGCGTGCCTCAGTGAACCACTGTCTCGCTCATCCTTTTATACAAGAAAAAATATAAGATATATTCATATAAGCGGAACTTAACCGTTTTGTACAACTACTCAATTTTTCTACTTAATACAGGAAAATATAAACGGATGAAGCCATTTATCATTTCTGTAATACATAGTTTCTAATATATTCGCTAAGCAATATATACGCATTTCTTTGTTATATAAAAACAATCCTAACTTATCCATAGACTTAGAGACAACGCACGGTATAAACCGTGGGTCCTGAAGACTTGAAATTTGTTATAGTAATACCTAGTCTGATCATGAATTGTGACAGTAACAATCAAAAATAAAGAAAATGTTATTTTTAATTTGATCGAGTTGCTGTGTGCACACATACACAAAGCAACCAAGTATAATATTTAAACTCTCCATCCTCGGTATCATTCAATTGTTTGTACTTTGTGTAGCCAGCGCCGGATCCAGGAGGGGAGGGGGGGGGGGGG
>LUGF01001695.1:52973-76976 GCA_001625245.1 Calycopis cecrops
AAAAGTGTATTAAATATCGCGGAGAATTCTTTGAAAAACAATAAATGGTAATAATCTATAATATTGTCTATACTTATTTCAAACGACAAAACTTAAAAGGCAGCCCTCGTATCTATACTTACTAATAATATTAAACTGCTGCAGAGTTTGTTTTTTTGGTTGTTTGAACGCGCTGGAACTACTGGTCAGATTTGAAAAATTCTCGAAAGCTCGACAGAAATGTTTCTATTAGAGAAATTTTCCCGAAGAAAAAAAAATGAAGAAAGAAAGTGTTTTTAAAAGACGCTCAGATATTATGAAACAAAAAAATAACTAAAAAATGTAATAATTCAACAGGTTTTGGTTTGTATTAGAATTTTTTTTGGTAATTTACTTTATAGTAAATTTGCTTGAATCGGGAGACAAAATATTTATCGAGAAATCGAACATTAAGGCTGGTAGAGCCCAGATCTGTTAGCCTTGCACACAAACGCATCCACACACTGAAACATTTTATTTTCGGTCTCGCCCTTACAGTTGCATCGCCAACCTAACGGTAGTATTTATCTTTTTTTGCGGGGATATGCTTTACGCACTACCAACGGTCTTGGGTGAGATCCGATGGATGTGTGGGACTCGCAGCTAAGCCGAATACCCACAAAAACCCCGCAGGTGCCGGCACCCGCCTATATTGAGGTGCCCCGGATCTGTCGGCAACAGGGCACCTCGGCGGCTTTCCAGTCCTTCATAAGAACTGAAGTCTTCCTATAGGGGGCATGACGCAACAACCAACATCAGTACCCTCCGACGTGGGGGCCATGCAATTCTTATCTCTAGTCCTTACTAGGGAGGTGGCATAAGCTGCGCGTAGCGCCTCCGCCGCACTCCCATACGTCGACAGCGGGATGGCCCGTCATCTGCTCTCTCCTGTCTGGCTCGTTCCGCGGCCTTTTGCGACATGACAATCTCGCAGAAGGAGACCATCGCCTCCCAGGACCTGTCTTCCCCAAGCATCAAACGGATGATGGCCAAGAGCGAGAGGTCTGTCCCTCCAAGCGCCACTACCAGTTCGTGGCGCTGTACTTCCTATCTAGGGCACACCTCTAGGATATAATCTAACCGTAGTATACTAATTAATCTATGATTAGATCTTAATTTGAATGTCTCGCTTTGTAGTAGCACTTTGTAGATCTTTCACGTAGTGAAAACAATTCTATATCTATGTATCACTTTATTTTTTATTGCTCATCTTTAGGCATTCAGATTTCAGCGCACTGTGTTATTAGAGGAGCTAATTGATTTGTATAAAAGTACCAAATCCCGCTTTCCGCATTTAGAGTTCTTGTAAATAGTTGTTCATATTTGTCTGTATATAAATTTATGCACAGTCTGATTGGAGAATTAAAATGTTTTCTTTTGTCCATTATATTTTTTAGTTTTTAGATATTTTTGTACATGTAATTTATAAAGAAACTAAAAAGATTGAGTATCTAATGAACTAGAACATAGAAATGACAAATGAAGTAAACGAAACCTGGAATATACGTAATAAATATTATCTACTTGACATGAGTTTTATAAAAAAATACTTAAAATAGAATACGAAAGTCGTGTATAAAAACCAAAATACGACAGAAAAAAATATATACGAAAGACATTTATGAAGTCATAACATACCACAAAAATATTAAAATTATACTTAAAGAAATATAGGTGTATGAGAAAGGCATTTGGTCTTAGTCTGTTCCAATAGGAACGAGATAATAAAAAAAAGTGACAACTGCCTCATGTCACTTGACATTTGTCAGAACTTAAAATGTCAATAAGAACGCTGAACGAGCACGGAGCCGTTGCTGCTTGATCTTTAGATTATTAATTTATTAGATAGTTTAAATGTAAAGAAAAAATGATAAGTTAACATATTAGTCAGAAATATAAATTATTTTAATGCAAAAGAAATAAAAAAGCTATAAGCGCAGCTTCGAAATACAAAATTCTTAAAATAATGTTTATGTAACAACAAATGTAATAAAATGGATTTTTTTTTCAAACTATAAAGTTTAAATAGTTGTAGGTTTAGGATTTAATATGGTCGTAAAGGTAGTCAGATCTAGTTTATTTTACTTTGAAGACTTATGTTTAATTTAAAATAAAAATGTCTGCATCACAGCATGTTTTGCGCGTTCGACGTTTATACAAACTTATATTCCGTGTCCATAGAGCTTTGCCTCCTGAACTACGTATAATGGGAGATAATTATGCAAGAGACGAATTTAAAAGGCACAAAACTTGTGGCCCGCAAGAAGCCCATATTTTTCTAAATGAATGGACGGTAAGTAAGAAACTTAATATAAAAAGTATATAAATAGTTTATTAACCAGACAAATCAAACTTGCACACCTAGCGTTCCGTACCAAAGAGAGGTATAAGATAATCACTGGCAGTGATTCACTGCTTCTAAATTATCAAAGTTACATTTGTGTGCAGACAATTCATATTAAACAAACAACACATTTAAGTATGTAATGGTTTTTTTAATGATTCAATAATAAAATTCCATTCATATTTGGTCTTATTTTAATTACAGGACTATGCTATTAGTTTAGCAAAACAAATGAAACCTCTTCAACAAGCAAAGAATAAGACGGTGGGCAAATATCTTGACCCAAAAACACTAGACTACATGACTGATGAACAATTAGTGCAGTTGTATGAGCTGCATAAAGCTGCATCAAGTGACAGTGGTGATAAATCTGAGCAGATACACAACATTCACGACAACAATAAAGACAGATAGTTACATGATAAAAATAATGTATATGGCATATTATAATATAATTGTATATAGATATTTATTGTATTTGCATTTCAAGTTGATGTTTTAGCCAATAGACACTTGTGCAGTATTTTTATGTACTATAGTAGGTACCATTTAATGTATTTATTTGATATTATGTTTTTTTTGATGATTAATATTAATCAGTACTTTTATGACATACTATTTAAATTTGTTATTGACATTATTTCATTATATTTATATTTTTCAATTGCAATCATGTTTTTAGTAGTTCTAGTCACAATGGTTTTTATTACAGATGCGCCGAATAGTGGTTTCAATGAATAACCGAATACTTTCGGTTAAAATTTTACCGAAACTAATATTAGGCCGAATTATTTGATTTACCTTTTCATTGTTTTTCTGCGTAAACAGGTTCTAACATGTTCGTTGCTGGCTAGATGGCGGGGAGCCCGTGGCCCGTAGGCAAAGCATAAGTCTAAATATGCACATTTGGCTAATTTTGTGAGTGTTTCTGAGTGACTATTTTCGGAAGCAGAGAAACTTTATGAAGAAGTTTTTCTTCAACAGCAACAGACTCTTACCGGAGGAGGCCAAAAGCTTGGTGTTTTTGCACCATAATTTACCATTAATTAATTAGAATATATAATATGTTTATTTTTGATAATCTTTTATTTTATATTTCATTTTTTATATTTTTAGAGTGTCTCTGTGTTTCTACATAACTCTATTGAAGTGAATATTATCTATTGTCAAATTTCCCTATGAGGGTGTTCTTTAAAATTTCAAATATTGCATTAAGGTTAGAAATAAATATTGGTTTAATACACTTAAATCCATACATTCTTTTTGGAACTTCTTTGGCTTATAATAAACGAGGATGTTTTATGTTTAAACTCTACACCATGTGGGCAAAAAAAATCAAATACCACAAACCGAATATATTCGGCGCCAAAACCGAATATTCGGCCGAAGACCGAATAGTGAAAACGAATATTCGGCGCATCTCTAGTTTTTATTTATTGTGATTATTAAAAACTATTTGTTTTCATAATGATGTTCATTATTGTGATATATTTAATTATTTCTATGTCAAAACCTTATTTTAAAAATTATAATTTTTAATTTTACTGTTTTGTTGTCAAATTAAAAATACTCTACAAATCATCTGACAAATTTATAAAGCATTCCTAAATAATTGTTTTAATCCTAAATTAGTTATTATAGGAATTATGTGACAAATAAACAAGACAGATGACAAAATATATTAATTTATTAACATAGGAGTTTCATTAAAATGTAACCTTAAAACAATATTATAGCTAATTAAACAGTACATTATATTAAAATAAACTAAACAGCAAATGTTAAATGATTCTCATAGAACTCATTTACTCATTTCATCCTTAAAATAACAATATAATTGGTTAAAGAAATCATTACTGCAATACATAGGTACAATGCCTGCCATTAGAGGCCTATATGAAAAAAAAATGGAAAATAAAGTCATTGTCATAATGACTTTATTCAGAATAAAAAGAAGCATGTTAAAAATCATCCACCTTTTTTTGCTATAGAGTTCATTGAACGTACTAGGCGCTATACTAACACCCTGATGCACCTAATTTTATTTAGTAACCGTGACATAACTCTGCAAGTGCATAAGATAAATCAGTTATCAATTTTTGGCTTTAATTGTGTATTTGGCATTGACATAGCAAACATGCTAGCGAAATTCATGAAAACAGATTAAATACCTCCAGTTTTATATAATTTATTACATGCCTATTTTAATTACATATACATACTAACTGTTGATATAGTAAAGTAGTAATATATCACTAGTTAGTATAAAAATGAAAGGTACATTTATAGAATGTACATGTTCCCTCTCGGAAAAGTAATTGTCAAAATCCAAAATGAAAATGACTGGATGAGGCAATCTTCACTCTTAGCCAGATTCATATTATGTGACATACTAAAAACTAAAATTAAATTACGTAAATATATATATATATACATATATATATATACATATATATATATATATTAGGAGGATACCTACTGCGTGTTTAACAATGTTTTGTGTCTTACCACTGCGCAAGAAAATGGCACATAACTTTAGCGTTCAAAAGAATACCATTAAAGTCTACTGACTACTTATACTTGTAGTAGACATGGCGACCAAGAAACGAAAAGAAGACTGAAGAATGAGGTTGGATGAGTGACTTTTGTAGAGCTCATTAATAATGTTTTTAACAATTTGTTTTGATTGATTGCTGTTATATAGTTAATACAAAATCATAGATTTTACGAACGACATAGGTACTTACTAAATATTGCATATAAGTATCTAGTATCAATATATACTAATAAGGCGCTCATCATAATCAGGACCGGATCATCAAAAAAAACATCAGCATATATTCGAAGTGTTTTTTTTAGGTTTTTCTAGAATATCTCAGCCATTTTTGATTTTACAGTAAAACCGTAAAGACAAAAATTGTAGGAAATTAGATTCTCTACAAGTTCGGTCCATACAAATTTTCTTTTAGGATCCATATTTTGGTAATTAAATTAAATTTGAAAGTCACAATTTTTCCCACCTTTTTTATTTTTTTTTGTTTTTTATTCAGAATTTTTTCAGTACAGAAAATTTGATTCCCTACATCTTTGTTTTTCTTCATTCATGCCGTAAAACGTGGAACATTAGAGATGATGATAACATTTTAAAATTATAGCTTTTTTATTTTAATATCCAAAATATCTATCCTAGAAGAAAACCTGTAGTGACCCAACTTGTAAAGAATCAAATTTCCTACAAATTTTGTCCTCACGGTTATACTGTATAACAGTGTAATATGTGTATGTACCAAATAAAGATTTTTCTATTTCTATTTCTATTTATTTAAAAAAAACCGTTCCTTAAAAAAATAATTTTTCGAATGTATAATCGAAAAATTATTTTTTTGCAGGAGCCCGATCCGGTCTACTTTTTGAATTTACACTCCCAATGACCGCCCCGAAGGACCTTCGAAAAAATATTAATGAACTATTTTTTTACGGGTAAGGTCGATTGTTTGGATATATCAAATAGGTAATGACTGGACTATACAGTATGAAGTTAAATAAGATTATATCGTATGTACTTAGGTATACATTATTGTTCATAGCGAGATCATAGGTACGATTCCACCAATGTGCTGAACTGTGCCGCACTGTAATGCACAGTGTACAACACAAATGTTCACGCTGGTCGACTTGCGCGAACAATAACTCATTGTGCGCGAACATTTTAGAAACGTTATCGCGCATGTGTATATCACTGTGCGCGCACACGCGCTTGCAGTGGACTCGTGTCGACGAGTACACTCTTGTTGTTCACGAAGTCAGTCTTGCTTCCGCCATCGAAGCGAAAACATTTATTTGTACATTAACTGAGCTAAATATGGATTGGACGAATGAAAAAAATATTAAACTTATTCAAGCAATTGAAACTTAGTCACAATGACTATAAAAACAGAAACAAAAACACGACGCCACTCAAAAGTTAGCTCAAAGTTTCAATTGTGACTCAACGGAGGTAATTAGAAAATGGAAGATTATTTTGTCTCAGCACCGAAGGAGAAACAAAAATCGTGGATTCAAAATCTTCAAGTTTTGGTATTTCAGACATATCCTGTAAATGGTCACCGGCTAAATTTTAAAATAAACTAATAAACACCAATTCAAGGGTGTTTTAAATTATCGCCTAATTGTAATATTTTGCTAATCTATAAAAATCTATTTGAAATAGTCCTTAAAAATACATCGATCGTTGTTCGTATCGACCTCAAGGCTCAAACAGCTGACGGACGCTAAGCCCGTACGGCAACTCGTCAAGGACATATACATAGTTCATTGCTACTGACGCCGAATGGTTGAATAGTGCGCGCCTTGTTAGTTGTCTACACGAACATATTTTTAGTGTAGGACAAAAAATATTTTTTTATTTCATAAATCGAATGTATTATCGATTCTGAACCAAATCTGAAAATTTGGTCGGTGACCAAAAATTTGACGCAGTATAGGCCAAAATGGTTTGGTTATGCATATTTGATTTTTTCATGGAAGGGACGAACCGAATGCTAGTATAAACTTACATGACGAAATAAATGAACAGGTGCGTTTATAATGTTTATTTTCAAACCATTACTTTATTTTTTTATGTATGATTTTTACGCTAGTGTTTCTTGCCATGGCACCAATCCGATGTCAGTTTGGAAGTAATGTGCATTTGCAATTTGCAATGTGCAATTCTTGTCGTATGTTTTGTTTCGTGTGTTTTTATTTCGCATCGCCACATGGTCTTCTTCCGACATGTCTTAAAGGTAGTAAGTTTGCCATGGGTGCATCGCGCCGCCTATTTCCATCGATAATGCTATGGGTAATTTGGTTCTCAGTATCAAAACTACCAAGAGAAATATAACGTTGTGAAGACGACTTTTGCGTCATCAAAAAATTGTGCAAGTAACAACATGTCAGTGTTATTAATTGTGTCTTTTCTGAAGCTAACAGAATAGATTTTCTGAGTACGCGAAATACAGCGGACACAATCCCAAACACATTTTCCACAACACGCCTTGCTCTGCTCAACCGATAATTAAATATTCTTCCTTTTATCTTTTGTCATGTTGACCAGGATAAGGTTTCATTAAATTTACATCTAATGCAAAAGCATCATCTGCCACAATGACATGTGGAATTGGTTTGTTTCCTTGCTGAACATTAGCATAGAAACCCGTATTTTTGAAGACACCACCATCCGATATTCTTCTTTTACATCTACGTACGTAAATTTATAATTTTCATCAACCAGTGCTAAAAGTACAATGCTGAAATCACCTTAGTGATTGAAAAAATCACTTCCAGTATTATTTGCAGCTTGAATTGCAACATGTTTGCCATCCATAGCCCCAATGCAATGAGGGAAATTCCATAGATGGTCAAATTGACGCTCGATCATTTTCCATTCTTCTGAAGTGCATCTGAAAAAAAATCTTATTATTATTTCAGCTAGTACAAGATATAATTATAGGAACAGACAGTTAATGAAGACCAAGAATCTCCTCCGGAAAAGTCAGTCGAAAAGTTTAAGGTTCCAAAGAAACGATCAAAAGTCGATGAAGACCCGAGAATCGCCCATGCTTTGTCTATTATGGATAATGTAAATAGCCGGTTGAAAGCAAAAAAACATGACGATGACGACATTTTTGCTGCAGCCATCGCAGCAAAATTAAGAAAACTTAAAGATGAGCGTACAAAGATTTTAGTGCAAAGAGACTGGAAAATATACTATGACTCCAATGCCTTCCCCGTATTCAGGTTCATCAATCAAATGCTCAAAGCCAAGGACCGACATCAAGTTTTTATGTCCGCGATAATGATTTCTCAGAATTTTTACTCGAGAATGACAGCGAAATATTGACTTGGCGTGATATACATATAATGCAAAAAAAGGAACTAAAATTAAATGTGATTTTATTTTCTTACCTTAATATTTTCTTTCAACACGCTTATCAACGCCTTACAGGTCTCAGGTACAATCCGAGCAATATCTTCTTTTGAAATTTTAAATAAATACGTGAAACTTGCAAATGAATCTCAAGTAGTAAGATAACTTAAGGTAATTGCAAGCCTAATTGAAACAGGAACACATGTTCTGTAGTTAGTATCTTGCTTAGCAACAAGAGGATTAACTGCATTAACCATTAACTGAAAATCTTCATAAGATATACGAGTGAAATTTTTAAATCAACTCAATGGATCTATTTTTATTTCTTCTACAAATCTATTCGTTTCTTCATTTCGTTGCTGTAGGAAAGGGCTCACGCAACGTGGTTTCTTTTTTTTTTCTTTTTAAGCAGACTACATAATAAAACACAAGCCGCAGCACTAACCACTACGTTTTCTAGCCGGTACATATAAACAACTGAAGACAAAACTCTTCTCAGTGAACGTGTTCGTGCACAAGCTGTGCCACACTGCATTTACAAAAGTTACGCACAGTCTTGCCGGTGGAGTCAGAAGCTAAACGCTATACAAGCTTAGTACGTGCTGGACTTTTGCACAAAATGTTCGCAAACAAATGTGCTGCACACTATTTTGGTGGAATCCTACCTTACATAGACTTACTAAACTTAAATACACTTTTACTCGTAGTCCAATATGTCTTGTCTTGTCAACATGTCAAAGTAGAGTTTAGCCACTGCAACAAACATTTACATAATATTAAAAAACTATATACGCAATATGAATTCATGTTTATCTACACTAATGTTGTAACATTCTACTTATGTTACCAATACTTGACTTATAATAACTACTGTTAAAACTTCGACAACAAAAAACTCAATTGACATGATGTTATAATATCCAAATCGATATCGTAAAATCTCATTATAACACTGTGTGAGAACGAGAGAGAGAGAGAGAGTGGTGAGAGAGCCTTATTTCAAAATTCTTAATTCTTCTTGCTTGCTTGCTTGCTTGCTTGCTTGCTTGCAATGTTTCGCAATGTTTGATTCATTGATTAATTGCATTAGTAGTAGTAGTGTATGCAACTGCATATAACACGGGTATTAAAACACTCGTGAGGTACTATTTTGAAACTCGCGTTCGCTCGTTTCAAAAATTCACACTCGTGTTTTAATACCCTTCTTTATATGACAGTTGCATAAACTACTATTATGATATACGAGAGTCGTTTGAAAAGTCCGTGCAAAAATAAAAAGTACTTAATTTTTTGGGGGTAAACTTTTTTATTTTTTAAGCATAGTCTTCTTTTAGACTTATACACTTCGACCAACGCTGCTGTAGTTTGTTGATCCCTTCCGAATAATAGGATTTGTCCAATTCTGAAAAATAGCCATTGGTTTCTGCAATCACCTCCTCGTTGTAATAAAATCTTTTTCCCGCTAGCTATTTCTTCATATTGGGGAACAAATAGTAGTCCGAGGGAGCCAAGTCTGGAGAATAGGAGGGATGTGAAATGAGCTGGAACCCTATTTCCATTAATTTTGCGACCACAATTGCTGAGGTATGCTGGTACGTTGTCGTGATGGAAAAGGACTTTTTTGTAGGCCAATCGTGGGCGTTTTTCTTGCAGCTCGGTTTTCAAACGGTCCAATAACGACGAATAATATGCACCTGTAATAGTTTTACCCTTTTCCAGATAGTCGATGAGGATTATTCCTTGCGAATCCCAAAAGACAGTTGCCATAATCGATCGGTTTTCACCTTTTTTGCGCCGAATCCCCCTTGGAAGCCATTCTTTAAATTGTTCTTTAGTCTCAGGAGTGTAATGATGCATCCATGTTTCATCCACAGTGAAGAAACGACGTTTAAAGTTCTGCGTATTTTTCTGGAACAGTTGCAAACCGTCCTTGCAACACTTCATACGATTTCGTTTCTGGTCAAGCGTGAGCAATTGCGGCACCCATCTTGCGGATAGTTTTGTTATGTACAAATGTTGATGCAAAATATTATGTGCCCGTTCATTTGAGATACCCACAGCCATAGTCTCACGCACCTTCACTCTTCTATCATCCATCATCATATCATGGATTTTATTAATTATTTCTGGAGTAGTAAAATCAAAAGGGCGTCCAGAACTTTCAGCGTCACGTGTGCCCATATGGTCACTCCGAAAATTTTGAAATCACTTATAAACTGTTCGAATCGAAGGTGCAGAGTTACCATAATGTTTATTAAGCTTCTCTTTAGTCTCCTGAAGCGTTTTGCTTTTCATAAGTAGTGTTTAATCAACACACGAAATTCTTTTTCGTCCATTGCCAACGACATCGACATCGACAACGAATGCCAAACACAAAGAAATAGACCGATCTGGCTGAATCTTGGAGTGTGTTCTTCCAAGAGATGCTACTAACTAAACACAGCCTCGATATGCGCCACTCTGCTGCCTTTCCACGGACTTTTCAAACGATCCTCGTATTTTCATAACATTGCTATTTTTGTTAACACTGTGTGTTCGGGAAAATTTTAAAAGCCAAGGAGAATGAAATGAAGACTAAGAGCGTCCACTCCATGCATAAAGATTGCTTAAAGGAGGCAACTTGTAAATGAGGAAATTTTGATTGCCCGTTCTTCCCATCTAGCGCCACTTACTGCTAACAGCATAACATTTTGCAACTACATGTATTCTATTAGGAGTGGATGTTCCTCTAGCCTCCATGACGAAGCATTAAAATGGTACCATCGACCTTGAAAAACTTGAAACAAATATGGGACTTATGGGGACTTACACTCTAGACATTTTTTTCCTAGGCTGCCTTAATGTTTCATGCACGGGCCCTATTCTTTACATATCTTATAGGTACTTATTATTTAAAATCTCTTAGTTCTTACCTCAGAGAATGTTAAAGTGACTTTGTAAGTCGGAGTCGAGCAGTTACGGAAAAACATATCTGGAAGGTTAAAAGTACAAGTTAAAGAAAAAAAAAACAATAAAAAGAGAATAAGAATGTTCAAAATGTAACACAAAGAGGTAAGACTGCTGGCCTTGCTGCTGCGGAGCGCTGTGAGTGAGTGAGACAGCTGCTGCCTACTCACAAGTTGTGAATAGCCGGTGGCCAGGGTAGGTAATAAATAAGAACAACGCATCTGCGTAACAATCATGCGGATGTCCATTAGAGTTATCAATCGGCTCCGACTGCTAATTTACCCTATTATACTGTAAATAATACCAAGAAAAAAAACATACAAACAAAAAAATACCGAGAACTTACGGAACGCTCGATGCAGGAAGACCACGGCTGACACAAAGTCCCCGAACCTAACCATGCCATCTTTTCTCATGTATTTGAACACGAGCAAAGCAAGGGCTCGTTCTGGTATTATAAAGCCTACATCTCGTAACGCGTCGCGGAACCTCTCGATACGTAGAACTCCAACTTTTTCCGGCGCGTGGTCTCTGAACACGGTCTGCCAGTGTTTCAAGCTGCAAATGAGATCTTTGAAGTCCTGTAGTGATATTCTGCCTGAGCCATCTTTCTGTGATTACATTAAGGAATATAATTGTGTGTTTTAGGTGCTAAATATAGTTAGATATCTATCTATTCATATTTTGGCTCACCCGGCTAATCATTCCCGTGGTAGTAAAATATTTTAATTTCTAACAAGCAATATAGAGATAATATTATTAAAATTGTTCCAGTAGATTCGTAGATTAGCTTGGTCAAAAATTGTGACACGGACTTTTTACATATTAGGTATAAGTAGGCACTAGCTTCCGCCTGCAGCTTCGCCTGCGTGGATTTCGGACTAAAAAAATGCAGGTTCTCAATTCATCCGAATGAAAGATTTACAGCTCCTCCCCCGTAGGTAGGTGTTAGCGTGATAATATGTAGCCAATATTGACCCGACCTGTTAGTGATATTCATGCAAAATTTGAAGTAAATCCATGCATTGATTTTTGAGTTTAGCCTGGACATAATATGTAACCTCACAGTATCATATCATCTAAGTCTGCTAATACTCTAACAAATTTTATCAAAATCCGTTCAGTACCTAGTTTCGGCGTGATTGACGAAAAAACATCCAAACAAATTAACTCTCTCTAAATGAAGGCCATAATCTCATCTGTATTAAATCTATTTAAAAGGATACTTCTAACGACAAAATTATCTGTCTGCATGTTTCAATTGTAGCACAGCTCTTGATATAATCATTCGGTAAACATCTTTCCAACAGCTCTTGAAGTTCAAAAGCATTGATTGTTTTATGTTCGTCGGCCAAATGCAAGAACTGTGATTCGTATTGGGCAAAACTGCTCGAATCGGATCCTACAGGCGCTTTGAGCATTGCAGATTTTAGCATCTGCGCCGCGCAGTCCAACACATTAATTTTAAACGATTTCAATGAAAACACACGCAACGAGAAATTCGCTTCATGTCTAGGTTCAAATGTTGTCGGTATTACTAAGTAGGCCCCAGATTCCAAATAGTATCTGAAATGAAGGAATTGTGAGATGCAGCCGAGTGAAATAATTTACACAGAAGTAATAGATTTCGCAATCATAAAAAATCAGTTGCAAGCATTTTCTACAACCTAAAAAATATGTAATCAAATTTATTTTCAAATTTTTTAATGATCAGTTATTTATAATAATTAAATGGAGTTAGGTACCACCATAAAAAGGTAAAAAAAAATCATAGGTAGTATTTTAATTTCATGTTAATTAGCGTTAAAAAAAATTGCAAAGCTGAATACAGCAGCAGTAAGCAGAATACAGAAAAATTGCTTGGCGTTTTTATCAGTCTAAATAGATATTATACATATTATACTTATGGGTATTAAAATCGCAATGCTTATAATAATATCAAAGAAATATCTGTAACATCAAGTAAGTATTTAGACTACAATCGCTGAACAGAGCTAGAATCACAAAATTGCTTAACAGCCTAGATTGATGACCGATTGGCCCAGTTGTTAATATGTCGAGTATAAGAGGTGTTTCGAATTGTACCTATTTCATAGTTATTTGCATATTATGTTATATAAATAAACGTCTTACTTAAAACAGTGTGTGTAAAAAAAAATATTGATATGCAGGAAGTGGTTTAAAAAAAATGATATCTACCTCTCGCTAACCTGCCGACTATTGGTGTATTGAGAGTTTATTGTACTTTTAGTTGTCTTAAAGAAAATCGGCGAAGCCGATTCCTTTAAAAGCTTCGGAAGTTTGTAGATGCTAAAGCCGATGACTTTGGGCTCCATAATACTATGCTGGTTCAATGAAATCACTACATAGTCAGATTCATTGAGTACTAATTGAATTTGAGGGTTCATGTGGAAAAAATCTGTAAAATAAAAATAAATGTCATTATTTTTTCATACAACATGGATATTTAAGGAAAGTAGGTAGGTAGGTAGATCATAGGTTGATTACCTATGATGACCTACCTACGCTTATACGGAGGACTTCTTCATAATATGGACAATTTTTACAAATTCAATTAATCTGCAAATTTTAATATATTTTTTTTCAGGCTGAATGAACACTGTCAATGAAAACTATTGGTTGTTTGTGGATGATATATGCTCTAATTTTTTTTCGTACCTATCAGCCAAAGAATTTAAAGTTGACCTCATCTAATCTATAGGTACTAATGTTATAAAGAAGAAAGATTTGTATGTATGTAACGAATAGGCTCCGAAAGTACTGGGCCGACTTCAAAAATTATTTCACCATTTGAATGCTACATTATCACAGATTAAGGTAGGTTATTTATATTTTTTTCCTGGATGATAAAAAAATACATCCGGTAGGTGGCACTGCTGTCGGTTAGCCATTGTGTATTTCAATTAATTGTTTCACAGACACAAATGTATTACATATATCATAAACATATATATGCATTTGATAATGTGATGATGATAGTAAAGTTGTTCAGCATGCGCCCGCGTAGGATTCTGGGTTGGCACGACTAATTATATAGATAGTTAATGCTGATCTGTTGGTGCCGTAGCCACGCGCGCAGGGTACAGCTATACCTACTACTATATTTCAGCTTGTCACTGCACCCAAAAATATACTACGGATATCACAACTTCTCACATGTAAAAATAACTATAAGTACCTACCTGTAGCTGCTATTCTAAATGTTATATTACATAACACATTAGATAAACTTAGGGATTGGGAGTCTGAGACATTAGTAATTTAAAACAAATCGTACTTACTGACTGGATTTCTGCAGCCTCCTGCTGAAACTCCCTTTTTCCATCTCCCTTGGTGGCTTTTTACTTGCCATTTGTATTTTTCACTCAAAGTCGGCTCAGTCTTACTAGTTTCCCCGTCCAAATGTACCATATCTATTCTTGGAAATATGGCAGCGAACTGGGTATATAACATCCAAAAACCTTTTGCTGAGGACGAAAATCGCTCTCTTTCATGCGAAGGTATTGAGTTCCACCTGTTTGAAAGCAATACATAGCAAGATTATATCTTCGATCACATCTAATGATTAATGAAATAAGTAGATACCTACTTCTTCTACCAACTATCATCCCAGAACTGTAGTGGTCGGTCCAATGCGATTGTGGGTGCGACCGATAATAACGCAAAGTAAAAAGAGAACAATGGGGATTAATAGTGGAGAGACTCCTTTTTTATTGTAACGCAGGGGAATGCCTTTACGCACGCTATCCAGGAGCTCGGGTGGTTCGACCGGGTACTGTCAGGCTCGGGGATGCACTACCGACTACCTCCTAATCCTACTAACCTCTGCGGGTGCCTTCAGCCGCTTTTATTGGAGGGTCCCGGATCTGTAAGTAACAGGAACCCTCCAGCGACAGGCTGACCTTGACGTAGAGGCCAGGCTTCTCTTCCTTGGACACTGTCCGGCTGCTTTTGAGCATACCCTACTACGACGTCGGAACCGAGCAATGGGGTCTGGTTCCCATTTGGGTTGGCACCCGATGGTTAGAACTACGAGCATTAGGTAAATAGTAGTTCACGTAAAAAATCAAAAAAATCAAAAAGTTTTTATTCAAAATAGAATTACAGGAATTACTTTTTGAACGTCAACAATAAAATCTACCACCGGTTGAACCCTAGCCCTGTCCTGAGAAGAACCGGCAAAACAAACTCAGCGGGCCTCCATAGGCAATACCATAGACATCTATAATATAAGCTTATGATGGTAACAACTTACGTGGCTTGATCAATAACGAATTGTGACAAATGATTTTCTCCCGGTCTGCCCAATTGTACAAAATACATAACACGCCCGTCGATTGTTTCAACCTGCCAAGGTCGAAAAAAATATTTTATAATATAGGAACCGAGGTTTACGCTTAATGACAATTTATAATTTATGTAGGTAATTTTCAAATTATAGTGATCCATTTTTATATACATATAAAAATAATGATTCTCCAATGTTTTTGAATATATTATGTAAATTGTGCACCGCAAATGCGATGCTCAAAGCTGTGATCCGATCAATTTCGGCAAATACGAATAACAAGTTCTGGCATTTGCAAGAAAAAGTGAAAGAAACACCCACCTTCTCTACGCTGTAAATCCTGTAGTTCATGCCTGCTTCAATTTTTTTCGCCAAGTGGTTGATGACCTTCAACAATATTTTACACTAATATAACATTTAAAATCTATTATATAAAATATTCGCATGCTCAAAATTAGTTTACTTAATAATATTGAAATAAGTAACTGCTCGCAAAAATTCATAATTAAAACCTTAAAAGGTTATTTAAATAAAAAACATTCAAACTTCTGTAGAGAATCTCATACCTATCTAAATAAGATGTAAAAAATATATAAATTTTCTAGTTTATAAGTTTATATCTGTTCATAAAAATTATAGAGAACCAATAAAAATCCGTGTTTATTTGTAAATAAACTGTAACATAATTAAAATACGTAAAACCTTCATTATTTACTCCTAGTTGTCTTGTATTTAATAATGAAATAAGAATTTGTTTATTCATGAATGTACAAGCAAAATTGGAAACGTTTTGTAGAAGTTCTTTCAAGTATAAAAAATCTACATAGCAGACGATTTTTTTTTACCACAGTTAGTTATAAAGTAAAGCCTATAGCCTTCCTCGTTAAATGGGCTAACTAATCCTGAAATAATTTTTCTAATCCGACCAGTAGTTCCCGAGAAGAGCGTTCAAACAAACAAAAAACAAACACTTCAGCTTTATATTATTAGTGTAGATAATATAGGAAATTTAATTCTCCGGGCGATATTCGAACTCATACCTCTAACAAAGCAGTAACACGTACTGTATCCTATACCAGGTAATATATTACTAGCCCTTACATTAGGTAAACGGTAAGCGGTGACGATGGTGGCTGCCTTCATTAGGTTGTGTAACATAGTGGCGTCAGTTAAATCGGTCAGTGTCATTGATTCGGTTATTCCCCCAGTAAAATCAGCGAGGCCGTCCAAGAGATTGCCATATTTCAAAGCTTCATATGATCCGTGCATCCTAAAAAATATTCAAAAATGACAGTTATCATTTTCGACGAAACAGTATTTTTCTAGTAAATAAGAATTTACTTTTGTAACTATTGAACTTAATTATCTTAAAATTACTTAATGAATTAAAACAATTGGTAACAACTAACTTTGCATAGGCCTTTTCGAGTAAGGCCGGCCATAATTGTTCAGAAACACTTGAATGCATAAACGCAAGTTTTCCGTTGACGGTGGGGAGTCGATCGTCCACCAGAACTTCCATCCATTGTCCGCCCCACCAAAGACGAAATCTGGAATAAAGCGAATCTTGTTTAATACTCATCCTAATCTGCCTGCTTCAGAGAAAGAAAAGAGATGCCGAGAAAAAGAACAAACTATTAGATAATAACGTTTCTACTATTTCTCTCTTTAAGTAATGTTAAATTGTGTTTTCTTATAATAAATGAAGTAATGAAGATATCAAAGTAAGTACCTAAACTATATGTACAATATTTTTTAGTTACATCTTAGTTTATTTCATAAGCATATATTTCATACATCTATAGATATTTTGAAAAATGAAATGTAATCTTAGTAAATTATATTACAGATTGGTTCGTTTTGCAAAAAAGTAAATAATTAGCTAACTAGCTATTAGGTGCGAAATCTTTCCTGTGATAATTATTTTCAATCCCACCATTACTTTGATAACAACTTACCTAAATATTCCAGCGTAGTTTGAGTCAAAGTGTTGATTGGTGGGTAATACTTTGTGGAAGAGGCCTTTACATTGATACAGTACTTCGACACACGATAACAGCCATTTATCGCCTGCAAAAAAAAAGCATTCAATAAAAGACGAGTCCTTTTTAACTCCATTGCGCCAGAGAAGCAAACATGATATGTAATAAAATGAAAACCTATCATAAATATACCACCAGGCTGGCGCAGTGGTATAGGGCTCGGATAAGTTGAGGATGTTGCGCCAGGGGTGGCGGGTTCGAATCCCACCTTGGTCATGGATGTTTATATATGTATTATATGTATTTCTATAATAAAAATCTTAAATATAAAATTTCTTAAAATAAAACATATTAAATATATTCCGCTGTCTAGTGTAGGTACCCATAACACAAGTCCTTACGGTAAAAGTAAAGTGTGAAAGTCCACAGATATTTATTTATTTATTTACATACACAATGGTAGCTTGAGAATAAGAGCCGTTCTCAACCGTTATATTTATGTAAAACAATTAATGATTTTGAAACAGCACCAAAGTAAAATTTAAAAAAGAAATGCGTTCTTTCCCTTCATAATAAAATGTGAGAATGCTTTTACATGAGATTCGACCGTCACTCTATCAAAATCAAAATATTTTTATTCGAAATAAAATTTAAAAAATTGCCTTTTGCAACTCCAAAATTTCCATCTACCACCGGTTCAACCCTAGCCCTGTCCTGAGAAGAACCGGCGAAACAAACTCAGCGGGCCTTATTCATTTCTTAATTATACATCCATTTGGTTACTCCGTATACAATAGGAAATGATCTCGGTCACATCTGATATTTGCCTTTACATAAGCTCAATTTGTAAAACATTACATCATTTTTATTAATTTCGTAACATTCGAGTAAAGTTCGAGCTATCGGTAGAGCAGTCAAATGACCAATATGCATTCACTCAATATTAATATTTACTAATATCATTCAATACATATATTTACCATCATTTTTTACACGTTCTATATAATGATATGAACATAACATGAATAACTGCTATGAATTTAGGAAGTAGTATATCAGTGTTTGACAAAATATTTCTTGCACACAAGTATTTTTTGTATTCTCATTGCTTTGACATTTGATAAAATTGGAAAACTTGAATACATGAGCGGTCACAATTGTTACTAATTAGTACAAAAATCGGGTTACTCAAAAATTGTACTCATATAAACTAATTTAAAAACCTACATTTTAATATTGTTATCCATGTTTCAGAGGTGCAAAGGCCAGACTATTGCAATTTTATCTTTGGGACTAAATCAATACTCTCTGAGCTCTTGCAAGTCAACCCAAGTTGACCGTTTCAAAATAATGACTCGCGGCTTGTTATAAAGCGATCGCGACAAACCAATGCAATGCTATCAGATAAGTGGTTTGTTCAAAACCTTTACTCTCAGTAGTATGGAATGTTGTCTTGTCAGACTATCTACTACTATCATTCAGTGTTCCTTCATTTAACCCATATTAGGAGTTGCAAGAATCGACAACAAAATATCAAGAATTCACGGTTGTTGTAGGTTAACTAACGCTAGGTAATTTTTAGCGAAAGCTTGTTTATTAACCATTTTTTTTACAGAGTAAGTAAGTAAAACATCTGCTTAACAATAGGTACATTCGTATTGCATTATCTTTAATCAACCTCTTAATGGGACATCTGGATGCTCACAAAATGCCCGATACACAATACAGCAACTAGTAAAAACACTATAATAATAGATTTGATAAAAAAATAGATTCGGTCCAAAAACTAGTCCAAGCTGTTATATAGCGCAATCACGTCATACCGAAAGAATCGGCCTGTTTCCACCATAACTGGTTAGGCGAAGTTTGCGCTTCACTGCGCTTCCGGTGGATAAGTGAGCGTATGCTGAGGTTGTGCGGCGTGAACAAACATCATCAGCTCTAAACAGATAGTTATGCTACTGGCAAAGCGTGAGAGCTATTGCTTTCTTGAAGAACCCATGAGGCACTGCTCACATCGAAAGGCTTACAAATAAGGAAATAAAATTAAAAAGAAGAGACAAATCTAAAGGATACAGACTGATGTGGCGAAAAAAGACAGAGAGAATAACCGATGTAATAAAATCGAAAGCGTCGTTCAACCGTTTTATCGACCACATACTTATTAGACCGCTGCATCAAAAGAGGTTTATAGTAAAAAGATCTAAAGTAAACAGTTATTTGGAGGGGAAAATCTGGCATCCACACTCCGATGAGTAGGACACGCGGAGCGTTATGGCTGATAGAGTAACCATTCACGCGTTGCTGCAATCATCAAAATCACGGCACGCACCATAAGATACGTTTTGTAATATGATAGGAATACGGGTAGATACTCTAGTCATATAATAAGCAAATAACAGTTTACATCACTGCTACTAGGAGATACAATTCAAGCGTTGCCCCCTATACATAATACCCGTAAGGCACCCGGAGGGAAATTTAAAAAACACGTAACGGTGAGAGAGAGAGAAAAAGGTGGAGGCATTTCTACAAATCTTTTCAGCACAAGCTGCTACCACTGCAACTGCCTATAGCCTCTTTATAATTTGCTGCCTATACAACTTGCTTTCACTGCCCATTGTTCCAGCACTAATCTACTGCCACTGCACAATTTGACAGAAACAACCTTCTGCCCAGGTTTTCTTTGCTTGCTGTCATGTCAATGCCACAATTTTCTGTCAATGCATTGCAACAACCTACTGCTACTGCACAGTCAGCTGTCTTTGGAAGGCGTGCCTGCAGAAACTTGCTGCTGCTGCTGTTTGTAAATGTATTTGACTTCCGCTCATCCTTAATTTGTTAAGATAGCTTTGGTCTCTGACGAGATGAGTCGAGTAATTACGAGTCTTTGCTGCAAAACAGTTTACTTGTCAAAGCAGAAATGACTTTATGTTATGCAATAATTTTGCCTCAATGCCATTATGTGTTCCTTCCCACGCCCCGTTTGTAGCTCTCTCATAATATGAAATAACAAGTCGATCACGTGTTATGATGCAGCCAGTCTCATACGCCATTTGTGGCCCATTGAGGGGGAAGAGGTGAGGAGGGCATCGCATTACAATTATGCAGATTATGGGCGTCGGGAGTCACCAAAAGGCCGATTGTTGCTTTTCCCGCATAGGCGGGACTATAAATAGAGAACAGAATAGAGAACAGAATAGAGAACAGAATAGAGAACAGAATAGAGAACAGAATAGAGAACAGAATAGAGAACAGAATAGAGAACAGAATAGAGAACAGAATAGAGAACAGAATATAGAATAAATAGAGAATATACTAGAAAGAGAGATTTGCGTATACTTACCGAGTCTGCCGGTGACCACATCGAAGGTGTCACTGTTCTCGATAATAAACTTGGGGTTCGCGTACAAATCCTGTAAACAATTTTGTAACATTTTAAACTGGAACACTGATATTCCATTTCGTAAGATATCCGAATGTAGTTGCAAATTTGTTTTATTAAAATACATAGTGAGCGTAGTAAGAGGTAGTGCCATGCTGTAGCCAAATTTGGCCGAACGACCAATATCTCTCGCTGACATGATACCGACGTAAAATGGCAGCTGTGCTGTCGTGTTTCGTGCGGTATGTATAAATTCGGTGGCCCATGGAGGGGGCAGGGGGCAGGAGGAAAGAAGGCAACGCATCTGTATAGCCTATATGTGCGGATGTTTATGGGAATCGGTAGCACTCAAAAGGCTACTTGCTCGCTTGCCCCTATACTATAGAAAGACTAGTTTATTTGTGATATATGAATACAAATATACATTTCAAACCTAACTACCTAATCAGCTCTATATATCACAAATTGGTCCCAACTCAGTATTTGCCGATTCTCACCAGCACTGGTCTTCCGTTGGGGCCATTTAGTGAAGCCAGGAAACAGGTACACTACTTATACACTAATTAAATGTATGATAAATAAATGTATTATTTTTAAACGTCAAAATGTCTAAGGCCTTGGCAAAATACTTCTTATTTATCTATAAAAGTCCATTGTATTAAATATACTTTAAGAATGTAAAATACCTAGCCCTAGATTAGATCTAGATCTAGATTAGATCTAGATCTAATCTAGAATCTAGAAGTAGAAGTATTCACTAAGAAGAAGTCTTCCGATCCCATATTTCTTCTTTAAGAAACTAAACCATACCTAACCAAGTGTTGTGATCAGGTTTTCGATTGTAAACGTCCATTATTGCTCATGACAAACTACCAAATTTGTTGGCCTTGCTGTTTAAATGTGACAAATGAAAGTGCATATTTTTAAATTATTACACAAACACTGATATTTATGTATAATAATATCTGTGGACATAACCCGGAACCCCGTCGGAGCTTAAACCAGCGCCGGGAAAGTGGATATAGCATTTTTGTTGACACGAACTTATAACATTATTCCCTACCTAAAGGCCGCTAAAGAAGATTGCAATAAACAAATCTATAGACTGTACATATAAATTTAAAAAAGTGTGTGCTTTAGACCACGCAACTGAAGTAAAACTTAATTATTGATTTAATACACAAACTCATTACCGTAGTTACAATGACATAACATGTGATATTTATTTTTTAAATACAAAAAAGTTTCACTTAAATTGAATTTGAGTTTTGAATTTGAATGACAACTTCCATTGGCGTCGGCCGATGTGTGATTTTTGTAACGCTCTCGCAAGCTTGCTCCCTATATCAAGCGCGGAAATAGAAGTTTTACTTCAATAAAATGTATGTATCTGTCGACGATTTTACGGTGATTCAAATAACTAGCCTGGCTATATTAAAATACTGCTTTGTCAAATGCAATTTTAACGATAGTGGTAAGTAGATAATCATTTTAAAATTTCTGCCTGTGTTTCATTCTACTTGTACCGTGTACAACTGTCTCTGGACCGGCTGGATCGATTATGAAAAAACTTTCATTGAAAGATACAGGGAGTTTATAGGACAGGATATAGGCGACATTTATATTTAAAAACTTCAGGGTTTCGTTACAAAGAGTAAATAATACATAACAGATGACGCGCTGGCGAGTAAAACCGCGTGGCTAACCCAATAGAGACTGCTTATTAATACTAACTCAATAGATTTTGAAGGTTTTCACTTGGCCTAAATACTAGGTATAATGACGCTGCAATTTCTCCTTACTTAACTTATTTTTGTCAAAAAATTCGTTATCATGAGGAAAATTAATAGTTATTAGCCGTGAACAATTTTTTTTTCGAACATTGCTCACTCCGGATACAGCCGTGTCTAATTAGGTACCTGAGTTACAACCGTGGCGCGACACGGTTGAAAAGACAAACATACGCTGAATATCTGCCAGTTTAGGAACGACTTAAATGCGTCGACAATGAACTACTTGTCTAGTACAAGCAGCAGTAGTTGTTTGTTACTCAGTATGTATATCCTATTAATATTATAAATGCAAGAGTTTGTTTGTTTGTTTGTTTGCTACTTCTTCAAAAACTGCTGAACTGATTTTCATGAAATTTGGCACACACATAGAGGGTAACTTGGATTAACACAGGATAGTTTTTATCCCGAAAAAATGTTCCTATGGGATGCAATGGGATGATTTTCAATTTTCAAACGGGACCGAAATTTACGCGGGTGAAACCACGGGGCGCAGCTAGTTAGACATAATTTAAAGTTTGTTAAACTATTGTTTAACAAACTTGTTATTTATAGTATAAGGGGTCAAACGAGCATATACTAAATATGTGCGGTGTAGAAGGTCGGAAATTTATTCTTACTTTCAGAAAACATGCACAACATTTTTTTATGGTGTAGGCAAACGAATGTGCAAACGAGCAGTCGGTCCATTTTCATGACTGCCGACGCCCACAGATATCCGTATAGAGACTATACAGATGCGCTACCCTCCTTTCTCCTCCCGCCTCCATAGGCCACACTGCACGAAACACGACTGCACAGCTGTCTGTGTAAGCGAGAGGTACCTTACCGGTCGGCGCTTACTATTTTTATAGGTAAAGAGTGTCATATGTTTTTTTAATTTAAAGAAATTTTCTTCAAATTAAGAAACATATGTCGGCTTCTCTGGGATAGAGTTCTGTACCGAGCTCAAACTAGAAACCGAACATTACTGACAGAAAATATGTTTTAAGGAGCGTGGCGTAATTGTCGAAGACATAATTTACCTGACGAATCAAATAAAAAAATGTAACCACATATTTACAATAATCAGGCCGACTCAGAGCTGCCAGTAGAAAAGACGTGCCATTTCTATTACGAATACGAACTAAAGGATCACTAGCCTTAATTGTAATAATATTACAATAAAGGCTAATAGTGATCCTTTAGCCCTCTCTATCTACAAACAAACGTTCTTATACAATGGCACTAAATTAAAAATATATTATCCAGAAATCAAAAATAAAATTATTCAGTATTTGTTTTGCGAACTATTTGTCGTCTCTTTGTAAGCAGCGCCCGA
>LUGF01001695.1:76986-102756 GCA_001625245.1 Calycopis cecrops
CCCCCCCTCGCCCCCCTCGCCAACGGCACTGAGCTGGCAAAACAAACACCGACCTGTGTTTTCTACAAACAAGCAGGTCAGCAATACTCGCTTACCTAGTTTTGCTATTTAAACGAATATATATTGCAACTCTTATCTGTAAAAGAGATGCGCTGTTACAATTTAAACGTAATATATTTCTACAATTTGCGCTTATTTAACAAAAAATATACATAATACGGTTGTGAAAGTGAAATAGAGATGGGTATAAAGTACCACAATATATACAATATAAGTAGATGCAGGTAAACCGTATCGAACTCTATCTCTCAAAACTTGTATATCAATTTCCTCCTTGAAACTGACACCAGCATTTTGCTCCAGCCAAGACACCGAGCCAATTTCTTGTAGGACAGCAGATTTGTATATGGGAGATGATGACGGAATTTCAGTAGAATAATATATGTTACCACTGATTGGGAACACCGAGTTACACAATTGAAAGGCAATTTATCGGACAGAGAACCTGTTAAATGTCCTTAAGAGAAATATTAGATTTAATTGTTATAAAAACATGGACGCCTGTGCGGTCGTTGTATTAGAAGCCTAAGACAATACCGTAACTAAATCCAATTTAACCGAGCTTGCAAAAGGCAAGCGACGAGGAGAACCTCAAGTTGCTTTTACTGAAGTGGTGTAGTTATCCTGTGGCCCGGACAACCCCTCTATTGTATATAGAGGAAGGTGTCTTAAGGGACTGAGTAGCCTTGATAATCGCCAGTTCAGAGTGGTGTTAGTGAGTTTTCGGCACTATACTGAGCAGCGAGGGGTGATGAGCAGCGAGCCCGAGTTACTTCGGGGCCCCACCAAGGGGTGCCAGCGGGTAAATGCGTTTCTCCACGTCATTTAAAATAAATTATCTATTTCCTGAATACGTGAAGTTACCAATTTGCATTAATAATCTATATGTATATAAATATAATGCGGGTGGGTCGGCCTTGGAATGTCGCAAGCCTATCCGCCCACCAAATTTCTTGTCGATTTCTACAATCTAGATAATTGATATCGTATATCATAAATGTACAGACAGCATTGGAAATCGTTTCACAGATTTAAATCTTCAATAACGTCTTGTTAATAGAAAAAAACATATTTTAACTTATTGAGGAGCATAAGGAGTAAATTGTTCCTGCTACGCTGTGTTTTGAAAATCTGCATCTGCTCGGCTATATTTGATGCTGAATTTGATGTTCGTCCATGGAAAACGAATATAATTTCCAAATATTGAACTGCTGTAACAGGACGTAACTATGAATGAGGTGCGGTTGGCGTGATTTGTAACGTTGGCGGTCTCTGAACGTTGACTGTTTGTAGTAGATCGGTATAGGTACAGGGTTATTTGTAAATTACCAGCAAGCTCTCAGATATAGCTAGCAATTTTTACATTTGTTCTATAAATTTTATTTTTTATGGACATAATGTATGGCAATTTGTATCGTCTGATTAGTCCGTCCGTCCATAACATTTTTAAAAAGATATATATTACGTTGTTACAATAATAAAAATATTATTACATGCCTATCAAAAATAAGCACGTTTGTGCGTATTTTTTTACTAAGTCCTCCAGTTATTTAGAAACGGAGGAAAGGTAAAGGCTCAATTACTTTATAAAATTAAAACATCTACATAAAATCTTTCAGCCTCTATAATATGAAGACGGCCTACCTTTGACGGGCTCATAGAGCACAAATACAATATAAATGGACATTTATAAATCACGCGTACTTTAAATATGGCCGCTATTTGATGTAACAGTTTCAACAGAGCTGAATCATCGATAATGTTGTAATAATGAACTAAAAGTAACGGCCTTCTACCTCTCACGATATACTTTATTGCCAGTATTTAAAGTGTAAGTGCTAACTGTCTTAAAAGTTATGGTCACTTAAAAGTTTTAATATTTGTACTGTGATTGAATGTTATAGGAGAAAATTTTAAGACTTTGTATTCTAATGGTTGATGAGTTATACGCTATAATGATGCTTCACAGATCCCCTTGGATACAAGGGTACTTTGTTACTTCTTATTAAAAAAGGTAACTTGTCAAATAATTTTGTCAGCAGAATTAGGCAGTTCACGTGCCGTGGTCCGTCCCGGTGACAGCTACACTGTCGCGTTTCGTGCGATTTGTTAGTGGCCCATTGAATGCGGGAAAAAGGGACGAGAGCAACATCTCTGTGTAAGACAATTGAATTTTAAATTAAAACGACAATTAATGTCCACGAATCGGCCATCAAAAAGCACTGATGTTGGCTCCCTTATGCCAAAAAGCGTAGTGTGTGAAAATACGTAACCCAACACATTCGCCTAGGTCACACAGATAGGTCACCACACAGCACGTAATAGAAAGCCGGTTAGTAACAATAAGGTGCTGGTATGTGCTGTGCTCGGTCCGCGTCAAATTCATAACGGTTATATTCAAGTTCATTTTCATCTCGCTTTCGTCAGAGCTAATGTTAGTGCTTTCAATTTAGCAAATAACACGTTGTTGAAGAAAATAAGAGACTTTCTTTTAAGAAAATCACACTTATGTTATGAATGCGTTTATAGTTTGTTTTTATTACCACTGGACGGTTTTGAATGGAATTATAGATATAAATTATAATCTGAAATATCAATTAACATAAACAATTGTCTCCAGACAGATGAAACACCGATGTACAATTAGTAAAACTATAATATAAAGGGCCGATTAAGAGTACTTAAAAAAAATAAAAATAAATAAATAGACGCAACTTGGTGTAAAAATAATGTTTTAAACTGAAAACTAATTGACCAATAGGCAGCGGTGCGAATAAGCATGTGCATCGCTGTCCCTGTATCTCCAGGATTGACAGCCATAGCCACTTGCCTATATTTCCATATTGCCATATGCCCTAACACGAGGTTTATAAGATGTGTTGCCTTTTATATATTTTAGTTTCATGTAAACGTACCATTGTTTGGAGCTACGCACGTTTTGTTGAAAGCTGTGACCTGTGAAATATAACCGTCCATAGAAAAGCGTTCATTTATAATATACCAAATTGTATTTTATATTATCTCGTCTAAAATTTATTCATACTCGTTTAGTAGTTATTGCGTCAAACAAAAACAAACTTTCGCTTTTATAATAGAAGTAGCATTAGGCCACTAATCTGAAGGATCGTTCTCATTAAATTAAAAAAAAACTGAACTCTTAGCTAAAGTAAGAATATATAAGAATCCGATCGCTTTTTTACCAATGGTACATTATAAAATTCCGATCGGGGCCATAAAGAATGTTCCAATTTAAGTACACATAACTTTATAGCAAAAAAAGTAAAAGTAAAATTGAATAACACGAATATGTTTACATAAATTCCGTGTTATCTTATAATTATTTTTGATCTTAACAACGTGAAAGTGAACTATCGCTTAGTGGCATTTTAAGTTGTTTATTGTATGAGTTGTTTATTCTTATAGGTGAAAGCAATCAAGTGGCCAATGACCTAAATGTAACGAGCGAGATGTTGTCGATCAGAACTCGAAAGGCGCGGCAATAGTGGTGACAGAGGATGAGTAAAAAGAAAATATTGGTGAGTGGTGACGTCTTTTTGATTATTACGTCACGACACTGCTTTTGTATGCAATCAGTAGAGCACTTTTTTAGGGAATGTATTTTTATTTGAATGTCCAGAAGGGGATATACAGTCTGTTTGTGTATCGCTTATTTAATAGGAAGTCTCTAGTTACAGGCCTTGTCGCGCGGTAGCCATATTGGAAGAAAAGTCCCGATGGTTTATAGATCAGGCAAAATTTTGTAAAAACCTGTTCCATTGCTGTTTTTAAATACGAATCGATTTTTGTTACTACTTTTATTTATGTGTATTTATTTGAATTAGCAAATGGAACAGTATTTCCTCAAAGAGCTTCTACTCTACTTTCCTTTTTTTACCTTTTATTTTAAGAGAAAACCTGATATTTAAAAACATTTCTTATAATTTTTACCCATAGTTATTTCTTAAGTAAGAATCGCTCTTCCAAATATTCTCTTTTCATACACGTCATAATATCATTAAGTAATAGTCTTATTTCATACTCTAAGCAACCTCTACTACATCAGTAATGTTAACTATCTAACCATCGGCTCAGGACATATTATAGTGCACAAGTTTGTGCTTAGACACAACAGCACTCTCTATTATCTAATTCTTAGGTATTATACCGCTGCGCTAGCAGTCACAACACGAGAAACCAGGAGCGATGGCTTAACGTGTTCTCATCTTACTAACAACGTTGACAACCTTTCCCTTTACAATGTTAGTATAGAAACGATGCCTCGCCTGCCTCGTGATCTAGTGGTAAGCGTGTTCAACCGCAGACGTGAGGTCCTGGGTTCGAATCCCGGGTCAGACCAATAATTGTTATTGGGATTTTTCTATTTCTAATAACAGTCCGGAGTCAGGAAGTTGACGGTGATACACCCCCGTGCCTCGGAGAACACGTTAAGCCGTCGGTCCTGCGCCTGATTTCTCACCGGTCGTGTCGGATTGCCGTCCCATCGGAATATGAGAGTGAGGGAATAGAGAGTGCACTTGTGTCTGCGCGCACACTTGTGCACTATAATATATCCTGCGCATCTGGCTCGTCTCTATAGAGATGGCCGCCGAAGTTGAAATCGGCTAGGAGGATATTACTATGATTATTATAGAAACGATTTAAATAAAGATAGTAATACTCACTCTAGCCCTTTTCCATTCAAATCGGAACGGTGGCACCTGGTGGTAGAAGACCGAGGGCTGAATGGCTGGGAAGTCGGGGTCTTCCCATAGCTCTCGCAGTTGCAGCTGAGTTGCCTTGATACGTTCGTATTCTGACGTCATACTGCTCCTGCGAACGTTCAAATGTATTAATACAGTAGACAAACAGTTACAATTGGGTTTGCGATTTTACTAAATTCTGGTAGAGGCAAATGTACTCTGACTGCTGGTGGTGATTTTACTGTAGGTACTTAGTGAAACATAAATTTTTAAATGAGATATTTATGAAGACATATTGGAGCTACGCTCCATAGATTTATCAACAACGACACATATATTTACACTAGTTCCCTGGCATGGTAGGTACAATACAGGTTAAGATAATAATCCCCATTAATATTTTGAGTTGTTACATTCACACTTTGTTGTGTGTTACATTCACACAGTTTGTTACTACGAAAACTATTCAAGTGATCATGATAAAAGTTTGTACGTACTCATATTCTTAGAGGTATTAGAAATGACGGAGAATACATTTTTATTAAAGAAAACGAAATACGGACGCGAGCGAAGCAGCCAGTAGAAAAAAATACTAATAGTACCTCACACGCCCCCCTTTAACTTACTATTAGATATGAAATATTTTCTTTATTGTATGGAAATGGAGTGGAAATAGCCATAAGACGGCTTAAATAATAATAATTGTTAATAAGTAATATAACTAACTAATAACAGAATAATAAAACTGCCATTCACAATCAATGGATTTGATATTTGAACTTTTATTTATTTATTTTTGTTTTATATCTATGTATGTCATATGAAATTTATTGTTAAAAATTTATGTAAGAAAAGTTAATTATAAATTAAAATTAATTGAATAGGCTATACTATAACTAAATGTATAATAGGTATAAAAATGCTACATCTACTGAATGGTATATTAAGTTTTTAAGAACCATAATACTATGAGTTCCTCATTATATGTATAGTAGTATATTTTTTAGTTCCCCAAAGTAAAAACGAGACTATTGCTAAGACACCGCTGTCCGTATGTCCGTCTAGGACCTGGCTGTATTTTGAGAATCGTGATAGCTAGATAGGTGAAGCTTTGACTTTGGATGTATTTCTGATGTCGCTGTTACAACAACTACGTATTATAAATTGGTAAATGATACCATACCAAAATTGGTAAATAAAACCATTACAAACACAATTGTAGCTTATTTCATACCTACCAACATAAGTTTGTTAACTCACAATAGTTGTAACAGTAATAGTTGTACAGAACCCTCGCAGCGAGAGACCGAATCGCACGTGGCCGGTTTTTAATCTAATTAAGACATGTTTGACATTTCCGTATTTGGGAGTAGCTCGTTGACTAGCGGCCGCTAGAAGTAAACATAAGATTTAACCATGAACTTAACTATAAGGCGCAGCGCAGACGACACACTTTTTGTGCGATCGAGTCTGCGGCGCACAAAAAGTCTGCATGGCGCGCAAAAAGTCGGTCGCGGATTTTTCACAGACTCAACGCACACGACGCACATCTTCGAACATTCTGTTTATCATGATACTCTGCCTTTGAAGTATCATAAATTGCTGGTCTATTTTGTATTTGTTGTATTAATATAGTTACATCGACCTCTGGCGCCATGATCGCGTGCGTTACGTCCATCCCCAGCAAAATGCAAATGTAGATGGCCGACTAAAGTGTGCGCCGTCTGCGTTAGCGCGCGTTGAAGCAAACGTTCAATTTTTTTCACACACTTTTTGTGCGGAGCGGCGCGCGGTGCGGTCTGCCCGTATACACGGATTTTATGTGCGCCGGACTTTTTGCGCGTCGTGTGCGTTACTGCATATAATTGCATAGGTTCTATTTTCACAGACTAAAAAGTGCGTCACGGATAGTCTGTCGTCTGCGCTGCGCCTTAAGGCTTGCGCAGACGAGCGATTTTTGTCCGCGTACTTTTGATCCCTCATTTGTGTTACTCGATACAGTTGTAAGCGATATATTTTAGCGGACAAAAAAGACCGCCATCAATTAGTATAATATAAACACACAAATATTTTAGAAAATTGTAGCTAAGGTGATTGGCGAATTTTGGCTCAATCCTTGACTCGGAGAACATTGTTTGTTAAAATTAATTTTAGTCTTATCAGCACTTTGCTAAATATGTATTTACTAAACTTAACGTAAGTAACGTAAACTTTATAAATACTGTAAGTAAATTTAACTGTAAAAATTGGACTATCTGTTCAGTTATGTAATAGTATAAATATTTAATAATTTAAAGTTATTGCTAATAGCAATGATATACGTCTATGTCCATAGACAATTTTATAAAATCAATCTGGGTATAACGGTTTTGTGGAAATTTTAATTACACTTAGGTCAATTAAAGTAAAATTATAGCTAGTAAATTTGTTTTTTATTTAGTGTTGACCAAAGTTATTAGTGAAAGATTTCTACGTCGTAATTGTAAAATATGTTTATACTATTATTATAACATTCATCCTTTGACTGCCTCGTGGTCTAGTGGTAAGCGTGTTCACACAGACGTGAGGTCCTGGGTACGAATCCCGGGTCGGATCGAAAATTGTTATTGAGATTTTTCTATTTCTAATAACAGTCCGGAGTCAGGAAGTTGACGGTGATACACCCCCGTGCCTCGGAGAACACGTTAAGCCGTCGGTCCTGCGCCTTATTTCTCACCGGTCGTGTCGGATTGCCGTCCCATCGGAATATGAGAATGAGGGAATAGAGAGTGCACTTGTTTTTGCGCGCACACTTGTGCACTATAATATGTCCTGCGCATCTGGCTCGTCTATATAGACGGCCGCCGTTGCCGAAATCGGCTAGGACAACATTAAAAAATATAACATCCATCTTTGTTATAGTCATGTTTATATATAAACAGCGCCGGATCTAGGTGGGGGCTTAGGGGGCCCGCAGTTCCGGGCCCAGTAAGGTTTAAGGGCCTTAAGATCATTTTTGTACCTATAAAAGGAACCCCTTTTCATCTTGCAGGCCTCCTACTTCCTAGGCCGGGCCCCATCAGAACTTGCATCCTGCGCTGCATATTAACTATCTTTATCTTTGTAATGTACTATATACATTGTAGCACATACATAGAACCCGTTAAACAAATTAACCACACTATTATACGTTTATAGAACACATGAGGAATGTGTTGCTGGTGGTTAAATGTTAATTTTATAAATGCCATTGCAAGTAAAAAGCTGCTGGCATTTATGAAATGCTTCGATATAATTATTATTGGAAGTAGAAATTATGTTCCTTAGATGTTATGAGTCGTAAATAGTTATAGGGCTATTACATTAATTTTTATGGACAGTTTGCTTGGTTAATCTGAGACGGTCTATGTTTAATTTTCATATTGTTTTCAGGTCATTGAATGTATGTAGTCATAGCAACGACTACAATTTCCCTAACGGGGTAGGAACTAGGCAGGTTTGATTACACATTCATTACTCTCATCGTAGTCGTAGTAAATAAGTAAAAATGCAACAATAATAAATAAATAGAAACTGTGAGGGTGAGTTTACTCCAAATTGACATGGTGAAGTGAAAGATGCGCAAGAGACGTAAGCGTTTTAATTAAAAGGTTACGTTCAGGGCTGGCCATAGCTTTACTAAATGGCACGATTGACGACTTTAATCCGGGACCTGGCGATCAGTGCTTGACAGTAGACACGTGCTTTCCACTAGACCAGGGTTTCTTAAAGTGGGGCACAAGTATAGGGTACACAAGAATGACTATTATACTTGGCTACATACAGTGATTTTTTTTATATAATACATACTACACAAGTAAGGTTTGTTCTCTTTCCTAAAATATGGATATATATGGATATACAGGAGTACGCGGAACTTTTAAGAAGTGGAAAGGGACCCGTGAATGCAAAAAGTTCAAGAAACCCTGCACTAGACCAAGAGGCGTTTTTTGAAACAACTTTCGTATTTTCGTCACACTGTGTCACAGTATTTTTGTAACATGTATGAGATATTTTATTTTGCATATTGTTGTCGACGATATTGCGACGAATTTGGCCATCACTAGTTAGCTATAATTCGATGTACCGATAGCTAAAGATACGGTGGGCAAATGGGTATGCGGGATACAAATTCTGTGAGATTTCGCCACAGTCGCTGCAATTCGTTTGGAAATTACGAATAAACTAG
This sequence comes from Calycopis cecrops, assembly GCA_001625245.1. Classification (NCBI taxonomy): domain Eukaryota; kingdom Metazoa; phylum Arthropoda; class Insecta; order Lepidoptera; family Lycaenidae; genus Calycopis; species Calycopis cecrops. The sequence goes on from LUGF01001695.1 coordinate 85,954, forward strand.
ATCCTTATTCTTTGAATTAATTTGCGTCATGCGCATTGCGCTCGCTGTACCACATCATATTATGCTCATTGTAGTCCAAACGCGCCAGTGAATGGAACAAGTGCGGACGACCCACTTTTACGAACACTCCCCACAGATGTGGTAACGAAGATTTATGACGAGTCAAGGAATAATCACCCGCCATTAATGATCTTAAATCGAGTAACATTTGTTATATATGTATAACGGCAAAGCCCACTTACTGTCTTATAAGACAGTAATTAAGGAAATGGTGGGAAACACAAACGTCATAATTGTGTTGGTATGATGCGATACATATTAACACGTAAAGGCAAAGTAAAGTAGTAAGTAAAATAATATTTTACACTGGTTGTGTTAACATATTATCTCTCAAAAACCTCTTTCTAATAGGTCTTCTAAAACAGCGGTACCTATCGGCGGAGAAGGGAAGGCAAGGCGGCAAAACCCCGAAAGGCCAATTTATCTTTTTTTTTAGTTTGGCCTCTCCTCCCCACTTTTTTATAGGAATTATAAGACAGTCGTGGGCCGCAAGTAGGGCGTCTGCAGGCCGCGGGTTGCCGACCGCTGCTGTAAAAGGTGTAGACCAATTTTAATGTCGTTTTGGGCCAATGTGAAATTAGTCTGCAATTTGAAAATGACCGGTCACTTATTTTGTGAGGTTTATTTAAATTTCACAAGTGGCTGAATCGGTTCTCGGTTGTGGAGACTACGGTATACCGCGGGTATATCTGCAACCGAGAAACGGATTTACATTCCTCGTGGCAATTTCTCTCCTTTGAGGGATTGGAACCAGCATCCATAAAATAGTTACCTACACAACTGCATAGGTGCGGTTTCCAAATTATATTTAAACAACGTATAAACCATAACAATTTTTGACCCAATGTTATACTAATAATCATAAATTATACCTCACTTTTAATATTCTTCGTTGTTGTCATTTTACCACCGAATACTAGTCGATTTTACGTGTCTTATTTAGTATGATTTCGAGCTGATAGAAGCAGATTTTTTTATTCTTTTTTTTTTACATAATCATCCTCATTCTCTATCTGTCCACTGCTGAACATAGGCCTCTTTTGATGAACAACAACAACAACAACAACAAGACGATCTCTCTGCTGCTACTCACACGCATCTAGGACCGCCCACTGAGACCTTCAATAACGCGGCCTCTACTCAAGAACCACACTGACCCACCCGCCATCCGTGTTACAACATCCACATTACCAGTTATTAATATGTAACATAGATAAAAACCCTCGGATTTCGTAATTAGGACCAAACCTCATTCCGGAAGGTTCACATATCGCTCTTAGTGGATGGACCTCAAAAGAAAGGTCCTATCGAAAATCAGTAGAAATGCAAACTTTTTTGACCCTAACATATCTGAAACTTAGTGCAATATCGACTAAACCCCTGCGCTTATCTATGCCTCGGCGAAAGGGTCAGACTTCTCCTCGGGCGCTATCTGGCTGCTTCTGAACTACTACGTCGTCGGAGCCGTGCTATAGGGTTCGCTTCACATCCTGATCCTTGGCCGCCATACGCTAAAGGAGCACACCATCAATTCGTCTGAAATCGGACCCGCCAGTCGTCTCAATCCACGCCTCCATCTACTGATGTAGAGCGGCAGGTGGAGCCAAGATTCCTCAGTTTGGCCTCGCCCCCTAAGCCTGCCCATGGGTAGCTCTATCCGGCATAGTTTTGGGGATATCAGAAGCACGCAAGCCCCCGGCCACGGCAAGGTGGAAGCATTTTCGAGAGGGACTACAGCTAATGTAACCTGAACCACCCAACTGAATTTAAATTGCCTACGATCATAAGAGCTTGTAACAGCATATAAAGAAATATTTAAACCACTTTAATTAATGCAAGTTACAGTATAGACACAGTTACAAATAACTCTCGTTTCTATTTTAATTTCGTTAACAGACAATTAAATTTAAATAAAATTTACTTTCACTAAATGTTTTACGTTATTAACATATTGACACGAATAAGAAAGAGATAAGAATCAAGTATTTCAATGTAATATAAATATATTAGTCCCGTAATAATGTTGGAACACATGTTTATATTGGTGCTCGACGTTAGTAATAAATTAGAACGAGAACATAAATAAAAGATACCTACGGGTATATACAAAGCGAAAATATATTGTTCTTGTATGTTGTTGTATGTGTATGTGTTGTATGTTTGTCTAGTTTTCTGCTGTGTATAAACTTTTCGATAGCCTATTGTCGAGCAGGCAAATAGTAGTATTTTACTTGATACTTTAAGACTGGAGATATTTTTAAAGTATTATTGGCCTACAAATAGTAATCGACTAACGAAACGTAATTTACAAAGTTTAATGCACTTTAAAATATTCGGGCTACTTTACAACCGGCCTCTACCTCTATCGCTATTATGTATATTCGATGCAGAAGCCGTTGGCTATTTTCGTATCTAAATAAATTGATATTTATTCACTATCACACAATATTGACCTACTCCCGGGTTAACTTTTTCCGGGTACACGAATTGATAGAAGATAACGGAACAGATAAAAAATTATATTCCATGTCTTTAGATTTTATTCTTACATGTATACCGTCTCGGACTTTCTGTATATTAAGTAATTGTAATTCTTAAGTAAAATAAAAACATTTATGTTCTGCACTTTAGTTATATCATGTCATGTTCGAGAGCGAAAAAAGACGTTTAGTATATGGTATGCCTGGATCGAATATAGGAAGAGCACCAAAAAGAAATAGATAAAAAAAAAATAAGAACGCTGCGACCGTAAGAGAAGTTCTCGTATATTTTAGATGTTATAGAAGCATCATAGAATGTACCACTAATCTACAAAAATCTTTACATATATTATATGAGGTTGATATCTAGAACTTATTGATGACTAGCTGATCTGGCCACGCGTTGCTAGGATTAAAAAACATTTTGCGATCATTAAATCACTACATATTATTATAGTATAAAACAAATGGCTTTCCGCTGTCTGTGTGTCTGTATGCTTAGATCTTTTAAATTACGCAACAGATTTTGATGCGGTTTTTTAAATAGATAGAGTGATTCAAGAGGAAGGTTTATGTGTAAGTATAATAACTCCATCTTTGAATACCGAAATCCAGGCGGGCCAAGCTGCGAGCGGAAGCTGGTTAAATATAATTGTTTAAAAAAAAAGTCGTTCCAATATTTTCGCCGTTCAGCCCGGACATACATTATGACACGAGACTTTATGTATAATAGTAGTTTATGCAACTGTCATATAAAGAAGGGTATTAAAACACGAGTTTGACTTTTTGAAACGAGCGAATGCGAGTTTCAAAATAGTACCTAACGAGTGTTTTAATACCCGTGTTATATGCAGTTGCATACACTAATTTATCTTCACTAATGCAATTAATCAATTAATCATACATTGCGAAACATTAAATTCACGCGTAAGTACTAAGTAGGTACGTGTATTGTCCGACCGACGACTGTTTTACCGACGAGGCGACGACTGCTTGACCGACAAGGCGACGACTGTTTGACCGACCGACGTGGCGACGACTGCTTGACCGACGATTTAAAATGTTCTTGAAAACAGATATTTTTATTAAATACTTTAATTTGATTGCAAAAATTGCGGCACGTAAATATATACTTTTTATAATTCAATGTTAAAATACTAACTTCAATGTTGAAATTTAATGTGAAAAAATCACATGACTTTACTTTTAAATTTCTACTAAACAGTAGATTATTCGTCGTCTGTGGCGTTCATCTTTGCTTTCATTATTTTGTAGAGCTTTGTCTCTTTCTCGCAAATCCTTCGCAAGCTGGCATTGAACCAATGAGAGCGCAGCTGCAGCGCTCTGGGCCAATCAGGAGCGAGCGCGCGCTGTTAAGGATTTTGACATACGTCTCTCTCAACATTTTTCTCACCCTCTCGCTCTCACACAGTGTTATAATGAGATTTTACGATATCGATTTGGATATTATAACATCATGTCAAATTGCTTAAATTGAGTTTTTTGTTGTCTGAGCTATAACAGTAGTCATTATAAGTCAAGTATTGGAAACATAAGTAGAATGTTACAACATTAGTGTAGATAAAGATTATTATCAAATAATTATGTATATAAAACGAAGTATTCTTCTTCATTTTGTAACTAACTTAAACGGGATAGTAAAGAACCTGTTGATATTATAATAAAATCGACCAAGTGCGAATTGGACTTGTACATCGAGGATTCCGTATCAACGGGTATGAGTTGCTGTGGGTACGACATACCCAAAAGCTGTTTAAACTTTAAAACCTTACCTTACCAGTACCTTCATTCGAAGTTTCGTCGCCTCGTGATCTCGTGTCTAACCTGGCCGAAACGTAGAACAAACGACCTATTTTATATTTTGTCGTGTTAAAACCCGTCAAGAAACTACCAAAAGCAATTGTTGCAGTTACTACTACAAGCTACGGGTATTCTTTTAAGAACATCTTGCAAATCCACGGGCAATCATATTCCCTCGCACCGCCAGTGCCCTCTTATCTCTCGAAGTCAGCGTCATCGGACAGTTTTTTTATAGGGCAAACGATGTAGTCGGGTCACCGAGATAAAGGTAATGTCCGACGCCCACAGACAGATGCAACACCACGGGTTTTGCAGTTGCATTGTCAGCCTTTAAGATGGTATTACTTCATCATAACATGCCCTAAATAGGGGAGACTAGTACTAGTTATCACAAAAATTACGTTAACCTGCGTAATAGGCAAAATAAAACGGATTTCTTTATTTAAAGATTTTAATCGTATTGTTTGGTTAATCAGTCTTAATAATTTCATATTGTACAAAGATATAAACTATTATTTAGTAAAAAATATTTGCGAATTTGAACTCAATCGAGTGTGACAACTTACCCCATGTCAGGGGTAAGTTGTCACAGCAAGAGGTCCATGTTGTCACAGGCTATTGCTGCTGGCACTGTCGTACTCTGACTCAGAGATTGGGCAGCAATAGAATAAAACATTCTGGCCCCCACATTTTGTATAAGCCCACAGTTTACATAAAAAACGTTGGACCCGCATTTTGATACGTTATAAAGATTGAAACTAGTTGCACGAGCGAGACGGTATTTGGTTATTGGAGGTTTAGTTCTTGATAGCGAGTAGGTATCCTTTTAGCCCTTCTTCACCTGACATATATCCTTTAATGCAAGTATCAGGAAATTTAGGTTTCAAAGCAACAGCATACTGAAACGCTTATTTGCGGATTTCCACTAGCTAGTTATTCAGGGGCTAGTGACAACTAGCCCCTGCATAACTGAGAAAAAATGTACCTGATCCTTCATTGGCAATATAAAAAAAATATTATCAAAATATTGCATTAAAAACATAACACTATTTGTATGTTTAAATGGAGCAAATCATTTACATATTACATTATGCCTAAACCTTTGCAAACATTATAGGAAGTAGGTGGTAGAACATATAAACAATTAATGTAAAATTTTACTTATTGTTCAATATTTTTTATTTTCGTGTACTCGCTAAGATCACACATTCTCAAATAGTTTAGTCTTTGCAAAAATATTGACCTTGTGACAACCAGTATTTGTGACTAAGAAGACACCTCTCCCCTACTTACTATAACTAACTCTTCTGAGGCAGTGACCCGAAGTAAGTCTTATACTGTACACTATATAATAATCAATAATTACTATACTAAAAACATCACCTTTGAATCATTCTTTCTAGCTATAATAGTTTATGATATACAGCTTACTAACTTTCGAGCAGACAAATACCATTGCATATTTGCAGTAATATGTCCCCTTTTGGTACGTATCCCTAAGGCATGAAATTAGATATTCAAATTCTCGCACACTTTGATGATGTGTCACTGTAACCCTAGGACTCGACCGTTTTCCCCATTGGGTAGGCGAACGTGCGGCCCCGTCAGGTAATTTGATATACAGACGCCATATTTTGCTGATCCCGGTATCAGTTTCATGCGACTGACGGCACTCGATATGCGCTTCGATGACACCATCACTGATTAGGTCATAATTTAGAGTACAATAGGATACTAAGTAATTTATTTGTTATAGTAGGTATAAATTAAGTAGAAATAAAAGGGTAATGGGGGAACGAGCAGCCGGGCAAATTTTCATCTCTATCCACGCGCATAGACATCCGCATAAAAGTTAATGCATAAGAAGCATATAATATCTATAGATGCTTGATGGAGGAGGAGGTGGGCCACCACGACAGCACCGAAAAGAAAGGTTTAGAGGTACATCATGTCCATATTATTGTAGCTCGTAAACTACGTATGGTAAGAGGTAGTGCCACACTGCATGCTTGCATGCAGTCGAATTAGGCCGGCACGACCGGGGAGGTACCTCTCGCTTACACGAGACTGGCGTAAAGTGACAGCTGTGCTGTCGCGTTTCGTGCGGTGTGGAAGTAGCCGGTGGCCCATGGAGGTGGGAGGAGAAAGGAGGGCTGCGCATCTGTATAGCCTCTATGCGGATGTTTGTGGGCGTCGGCAGTCATGAAAATGGCTCCGGCTGCTCGTTTGCCCTCCTATATGTGTACTAAAAAAAAAAACTACATGGACTGGGCTTACCTTAAATTAAATTTGTTTTTAATATAAACATCGTATATATTATATATAACCCCCGCGGTTTCACCCGCATAAATTTAGAACCCGCACAAAATAGAAAATCATCCCATGACATCCCATGGGGACATTTTTTCGGGATAAAAGCTACTAACTATGTACTATGTGTTAATCCATGTTACCATCTATGTGTGTGCCAAATTTCATAAAAATCGGTTCCGTAGTTTTTGCGTGAAGGACTAACAAACAATCAAAAAACAAACAAACAGATACAAAATTTCGCATTTATAATATTAGTAGGATTACATTTGTAATAACATAGAATAAACTATAATAAAAACAAAGCAATGCCTTTTACGAGAATTGATCCGTAGGTTGGTACGAGGTAACTTTAGTTATAAAAACAATAAATATAATATTTAATTAGAAAATCTAATTGTTTAATCAATCAAATCGAATTATTGTAGTACCTGTTTCTTATTCTTTGTATCGCTATATTCTATAATTATATGTGTATGGAATATGGTCTGAAATAAATGGATAGTAATAATAATAATAATTTACAAATAATAACGATATAAAGACGAGGGATATTTGTCCGCTAAAATAGATCGCTTACAACTCTATCGAGTAACGCAAACGAGAGATTTAATGTACGCGAACAAAAATCTCTCGTCTGCACAGACCTTAAAAAGGGTCGTAAGTACATGGCAAATATTCGAAGAAGTTGCCTGGGTTTACTTAGGGATAACAGATTACAGAACACGTTCTAAAGGTTTTTAGATTTTTTACCTGTTTGTAACTTTATCTTTAGATTTGACCTCTCAAATGGCTTACCGGATTTCGATGAAAATTTCACTAATATGTCCAAAAGATCACCGTGTCCGGTTGTATGCAAAATTGAATATTATGCGATTAATTTTAGGAGGGTAACACCGCGAGGCACAGCTAGCATAATAAATTTATGTACGCACAATGTACACACCCTCGCATATTATAAGATAGCTCTAAATGTTGTATCAATAAAAATCTATAAAATATGTTGTGCAAATTTAAAATGTTGATGAACAACAACTTTTTATTATTACTGATGATTACTGCCAGGCCCGATTGCTCCACCTATCTCTATCACTAAGTGGAGATTGTCATGGTTTAAATAATTATATTTTTGTAATAATGCCTAACAATGACAAGAATAATAAAAATGCTACAAGTAACACACAATTTATGAATGCTACGTCTGAAATAATTTTATATATTTATTCTTTATTTTATTATTCTTTATATTTCAGTCGAATCCTAAGTAACTTTAATATAATAAATATCAAAACTTGGATCGTATCTTCTAGTTGTAAAAGTTAAAGTCGGCGTTTCGTAGGTAGTAGTAGAGCATCATTTAAATTATATACAGGACTCGAAGCTCAAATGTAGAGCCTACTACCCTAGGTGCGTAAACTAGCAAAAACCACCCAAAATTACTAACTATTACCTCATTGGTACCATTATAGAGTCAGAGATCCTCACAAAATATTAAATACAACTAATGGCTACGTAAAAAGCTTATTTGTACGATATACACACAAATATTTACACATTAAACCAGCACACAAATAAACGTTGCGGAAATCTAAATAAGAAAAGAAAGTTAAGCTAGAAAGCAGATAAACGAATGGGCCAGTTGCATTTTAATACTCCTCTGTAAACACCATCGTTTTTGCAATAGAAAATTTAAAAAAAAACACGGAACAGTAGCGTTCGGCCAACAATCTAATCAACTCGTAAAGTGGCCCGCTCTTATGATCGACAAACAGAACTGTATTAAAACACACTTAGCAGAAAGTTTTCACAAAATGTTTATATACGAATTACGAACGGTATATTATATTCCTTACCTTACACAGTGCAATTCATAATAAACATTGCGTTTAGCACAGAACACAGAAATCCACTCTCGCGCACGTGAGCCGAGAGGCAACTGGTAACCTGTTCGCTGTCGCTAAACTTCTCGGAGGAGACCCTCCTCCCCGATCCCCTCAAGAAACGCGCGCCACGAGAGAGTACTCGAAAGCACCTATTCTAATTGTACTTATAAAATTAACGTGAATTTAATTCATTGCATTAGCCAAATAAACAAGCAATTAAGTTGTAGGTGTGTATTTTATTATTCATAATAAACACAGAATTTGTAGTATTTTTAATATGATATTAAAAATGCGTTCCATTCATTTATTAGATTGTGCCGTACGATTTTACCAGCGTAGGCTTTAAAGCCGTGATAACTTTAGGGTTAAAAAGTTGTATCCATGCTTTACGGTCTATATAATGTACTATTTATATGAACTAGAGATGTTCCGATTATTACTTTGGGCGACTAGCCGACTAGCCGAATATTCGGTTGAAAAAGGCCTACTAGTCGGCCGACTAAGTGATCATTGTTCACATAATATTTTCAAGAGGTTATTCTTTGGAGTTTCCGAAATTATATCATTTGGAAAAAACACTGGGAGTAAAATCGTATAACGCGTTTTGGTCTCTGCACCTTTGAATTGAGATTTATGTCCGTTCTTAATTCCTATGGAGTAAATTTCAGTCGCGTGGCAGAACTGACACACGAAACTAAATTTTAAGTGTGATATCACAAAAAAGCCCGTCCGTTCTTAGCCGTTCACAGTTAGTTATTTATCCACCCCTTTCTTCCGTAACGTATGACGTAATACGCTACTGTCAAGTTACTAAATGATCTAAGCAAGTAGGTAATAACAAAAATTGTTATCAAGGTTTTTATTTAACGGAATTCCATATTCCTACATTTTATGAAGATATACTTAAAAACTACCTCTATTGAGACAGCTAGTTCTTTATATTATTTACTTCTTATCGGATTTTGTGAGAACCAAATCTAGTTTATTTTCGGGTAAGATCCTAATGCTTGACCGGGACTTTATAAGACTTGTAAAATACTTATAATGTTAAAAACCAGTTAATCAGACCACCATTACAGTCGCCGGATATACTTCTCCGACGGTGTTGATGTTGATATTCTTGATGTTAGTCGGAAGATCTCTACATACCTCAAAGATTTCATAAAAATCGGTAGAGCTATTTCTGAGCATATTAATCACAAGGCAAATCAATTTTTATAGTTGAAGGGGACAAATGAGCAATTGGAACCTTTTGACGACGTGTATAAACTTCTGCATAATTGTTAAGCACATTCGTTGCACGTCGATCTACACATCTATAGACCACCGGAAACTCAAACCGCACGAAACGCGACAGCATAGTCACTTCACGGCGGCATCATGTGAGCGAGATGTAGGTACCAGCTATGCCGGCCCAATTTTTTTTATATTGGCATGACGCAACTCTGAACAGAGAAAAATGGAAAAAATGGGGGGAGGCCGTTGCCTAACAGTGGGACACATAATTGGCTTGATATAATAATAATATTTTTTTTAATAATAATGAAATCTATTCCAAGGGAACCATTTATATGTTGAAACGAAGTGAGAGCACCCATTGAGCTGGTCTAAGAAGACCGTATTATACCTATTACCTACTAAATGTTTGTAACACAAAATGAAACAAAATAATGATAATTGAAATTTATTTTCAATTCAATGCTATATGACACATATAGAACTTGTAGAAAAATATGTACAAGGTTAATTAAAAGCTAAATATGAGTGTATATGAATGAGTATCTACATGTAAAGCTGATTCTTAACTTGCTAAGTTAGCTATAAAAATAACGGATTAATATCTCTATTTCTCATTATTGTTATAAATGCTAATAATATAAACTGTATGTCAAAAATAAAATCTATATGGGTGTCGACAATGTAATTGACAATGTTGGCTTTCCAATTTCCACAAAAAGCGACTGTGTAAAGCAGTGATCGTAAAGCGCTCAGATAAAGTAGGCTACATCAATGTTTGCATTTAAACGTTTCTGTAATCTTTTATTATTTAATTAGCAATAAAATAAGGAAGCTCTCGTGAAATATCTAATTCCAACTACCTATTTTTTGTTTTATCTAAGCGCTATACCTATACTATAGAATACTATGTTACAGAGTCACTTTTAGTGTAATGGGAAAAACATTTCTACATTGCAAAAAAAGTCCCCCAAAATTGGTCGTTTTCATATTTTAAATTTGTATAAAACGAATTAATTACAAATAACTTGAAATATTTTTTAAGCTTTCAAAGCTATGAGCGCTTCTATCCTTCTATCCAGATTTTAAGAAACATGAGATCAAACTACATATTATGAGTATCGAGTAATTCCAAATAACGTATTGTAGAAGGACTATCAAATTTTGCCTCCATGCTAAATTTGATCGCCCAGGTATTGCATAGGAACAGGATATATGTATTCATATCGTAATGCTTTGAAGTGTTAGCATGTTAATATAATGACATCATGATCTGAGGATGCCTCAAATAAATTACGATAGAGCGTAATAAAATATTTTACCGACATCAAATAAATGACATTTCACTACACAAATATTTTGTCTCAAGAAAAAAATATTTGACTAGTTTAACTAGATATAAGTTTTACTACAAAACGTTATATTATCTACATTTACCAAAATGTTATTAAGTAACATATGGAAGGTACCTATATTCCTAGTAGGTATAGCATATATTTTTTTTGTTCAAACCTTGACAAACATATCAAGGTTTAGATTTCTCGAAACGTAGAACCTAGTTACGTTATTATATTCTGCTTACATTACAACTTTTCTATGTCGCCGATATGTAGAATTTGTTGGGTCATAGTTTTTGTTTTACACATAAAATGAATGCTGAGTCACCGGGCAGGAGTCTTGTGGGGGGGACGCACAGCCCACCAGCACGCGGCAAGCTGGAGCCGGGGACGAAGTATACTGCTGTAAGGTAAAACATTAGAATTTACTACTAGTGCTAAAGCCAAACGAGCATATCATTTTGAGTTGTTAGTTCATTTCGATAGCTAATGTCCAATTCCAAGTCGGCAAACTCACTTAGCGTCGTCAAGGCACTTACGCTGTGATCGAAGAGAAGCTTTACAAATTACAGCTTGACAGCTTTATTGGAATACCATGATCGCCTCGTTGGGCGACTTACCATGCGAACAGGAATACTTTAAGAAACCAAATGCAGTAGAAGTTACGCATCCTAGTTCATCTTCATCTCGCTTTATAAATGTCGTATCCCCGCTAATCACTTAATTTTACAAAAAAATGCGAGAAGAAAAGTCGACAGAGTGTGCTTGCGAAAAACTTTTCTACATCACCACCAACACAATCTTTACTGGAAATGCATGAAATGCATTTATATTATACTAGCTGCGCCCTGCGGTTTCACCCGCGTAAATTTTGATCCCGTGGAAAATAGAAAATCATCCCATGGCCTCCCGTAGGAACATTTTTTCGGGATAAGAGCTACTAACTATATACTATACTACAATGCTATGTGTTAATACAAGTTACCCTCTATGTGTGTGCCAAATTTCATGAAAATCGGTTCAGCAGTTTTTGCGTGATAGAGTAACAAACCAACAGACAAACAAACAAACTTTCGCAATTATAATATTGTTATGTTTGGAGCGAAAGACGTTGCAGTAGAGGATAGTCGTGCACGCCAATCTGTGGTCGTTAATATACCCTGATATATAAGTGTGTATAAATTATTATTAGCCTTTTCATATTAAAGAAAAAAACCTTTTTATTTTTTACAATTAAAGGCTGTTTAATTCACTCTCGTGGGATATAACGAACCCGTGAGACCATTTCTTGCAATCAGGTCTCTTTACAGTAAACTTGTTCAAGAATTTGGAGTTATGACATAATTAGCTAAATAAAAACGTACGTTTTGGCAAGAAGCTAATTGGTTGACTGTTATGTTAGTGGTTCCGAGTAATCGTTCCTCTCGAGTGAAATCCGGCTCACGGTGAAAAGAACCTGTAATAAAAAATGTAAACTTCAGAGATATGCAACCGTTTTGCATTGTCTTTCAATAAGAATGTTTTATTACTGTCATGTCATTCGACTGTGTGAGGTGTACGAAATTATAGCTTCTAGATTGCCACGCTAACTAGTGGCTGAAATGTGAACCGAATGCTAGCAAATTTTCGTTATCTAGTACGCTTAGATGTTGTATACTTCATCTAAGTTTGTACGTATGATATGACATAATATGTCAAATTGTTTTAAGCTTTCACGATTTGTATTCATATTTGTATACTGTAAACGGGACTTAATCGCGTTTTTATAAAATCGAAGTATTTACCTCGACGCTCGACGTTTCGGCCGCAATGCAACGGCCAACGCCAAGTCTACTCGTGACCACGGCCGTTGCATTGCGGCCGAAACGTCGAGCGTCGAGGTAAATACTTCGATTTTATAAAAACGCGATTAAGCCCCGTTTACAGTATACAAATAATATGTCAACATGTCATTGTCGCTGTCTTTTACTTAGTGTTGTGACAGCAAAAGTGCTTATCTATGTTTCCTGCACAGTCTCTATAAGTATAGTTTTTATAATATAGGGGGTTAACGAGCTGTTGTGTCATCCGATGGTAATTGATAACCCTCACAGACATCTGCAGCACCTTAGAATACTTTAAAGACAAATAAGCTCTAGTGCTGAGTTGGCTTCGTGGTCGTCTACATGCTATTTGTCTCAACTCTAGTTTTTTGAATTTTAAACATATGTCACTGGAAGTGAATGGTTACTATGAGGAGTCAAATGTTAAATAATTTAAAAAGTAATGCTAATTTTGAACATATAAAACCAACAAACTTGTAATAGATACTGACCATCTGAACGTGGTACCAGGTCAGGATTGTGTTCCATGCTATTTCTTTTGGCTTTAAAGGCTTTGATGCACAGAGTTGCAGCTATAATTGCCCCAGCGATAGCAATGGCGCCCGCAGCCACTTCTAGCCAGTGCGTCCAAGATCGAGTCGGCTGACTTTCCGCTATAGCTGTAAAGAATTTATAGAATCACTCTAATGGTCGTGAATTCTTCTCCAACATTTAAGAGTGTTTTTATTTTCATTTTACATCTATTGTGGTCAATTTCACTAGTATTCGATGTTGTAAATGAAATATTTCTGCTTTATATTAAACGCATTATGTAGCAAGTTTAAAATTAGATGATTTTCGACTTAATGTTAGGCACATAAAACCAACAGGGTGAAAAATAATAATTACCTAACTGTGCCAAAAGGAAGAAAAAATGTTCTTTTTCTCCCATATATAGAACTATCAAACCAGCTATCCAAACATGAGATATGAAAATCCTAATTGTAGGTATCTGTTATAAATGTGAAAGTTCGTATGTATGTTTGTTATTATATCAACTGCAGATAAAAAGAAAACAATATAAACAACAAAAAAATACTTAGTTAAACACCAGAAAAAGTGAATGGTTCCTTTGGAACAGATTTTGCTCGGGTTTTGCCCAGGGAAAATCTGGTAAGGAATAAATAATTTAAAAGGTTGTAAATACCTGACGCACTGAGTGGCGTTATGGTTTGCAGATGTAGAACCTTCTTGTCGCTCCGTCCCCTGCTGCTGCTCGCGTATACGACCGCGGTCAGGTTCCTGTCCTCTCCGTCGGGGATGCTGAAGTGGCCCGCCTGGTTGGACACGTTGTGGGCGAGGGCCCCGTTACTGTTGTACAGCTCCAAGTGTATCATCTGTGGCCTGCCGCCGTCCCACGCTAAAATATATCATTATCAGTACAGAGCTTGTGTTAAGGGGAAGCATTTGGAAGAGGCGGGTATGACCGAGGAGGTACCTCTCACTTAGGTACACGATAACCGCGTAAAGTGAGAGTTTGTGCTGTCGCGGTTCGTGCGGTGTATAAACAGCCGATGGCTCATGGAGGTGGGAGGAGGTCAGCGTATCTGTATAGCCTCTATGCGGATGTCTATGGGCGTCGGTAGTCATGAAAATGACTCAGACTGTTCGTTTGCTCCCCCTATACCATAAAAAACTCTCAGTTATAAGGGCATTTGTAAATGTAAGAGGTAGTGCCACGCTGCATTGTTTATATAATATTGTAAGCGAAAACAGGCTCCTCCCCATCTTTTGTAATAGACAACAGACTTCTGCAGGTCCCATCGACCGTTTGTACAGGCACCGACTTGCCTTCGGGTGCTCGGATCGGACGGACATTGTTTGCATTATATTAATGTTAGTTTGAAGGTCACGTAAGCTATTTCTTTTAGATTTATTTTGTTTTCATTTGCCAAAGTAATTGTTAAGTTATTACAATTTTACTCGATTAGTTTTATATTATTGTTGTTAAATTAATAGTTGCGTAATTATGACTTTATCCGAACAACTTCATACTTTTGTTAAAACGCAATAAATTGTAATTGATATTGAATCTGTGTTTTTTTTTGAGTGATTTCCACTTCTGATTCTTATAATATAATATAACTCTAGAAAGGGAAAAGAAAGGGCTCTAGCTCGTTTATATGCTACAGGCTTTAAGTGACAGCTGTGCTGACGCGTTTTGTGCTGTGTGTAATTATCAGATGGTCAACGGAGGAAGGAGGATTAAGAACGGGAACGCAACTTTATAACGTCTATACGGATGTCATGAAAATAGCTCTGACTACTCGTTTTGGGAGCAAACGAGTAAGTACAAAATAAAAAAGAGCACACATAGACACTTGCACAGGCTCATAGTGATTTTAACCTGAAAGTGATGGAATATTTATGATAAATGCCGTTTACAAACCGAAAAATGTGACTATCAGCTATTGAGTTAACATACCTTTTTGATAGCAATGCCTCCTAGAAAGCTACGTATGTCTCATCAGCTATTTTATATTTAGTTAACATACCTTTTTGATAGCAATGCCTCCTAGAAAACTACGTAAGTCTCATTAGCTATTGAGTTAACATACCTTTTTGATAGCAATGCCTCCTAGAAAACTACGTAGGTATGTCTCACTAGTTATTGAGTTAACATACCTTTTTGATAGCAATGCCTCCTAGAAAACTACGTAAGTCTCATTAGCTATTGAGTTAACATACCTTTTTGATAGCAATGCTTCCTAGAAAACTACGTAAGTCTCATTAGCTATTGAGTTAACATACCATTTTGATAGCAATGCCTCCTAGAAAACTACGTAAGTCTCATTAGCTATTGAGTTAACATACCTTTTTGATAGCAATGCTTCCTAGAAAACTACGTAAGTCTCATTAGCTATTGAGTTAACATACCTTTTTGATAGCAATGCCTCCTAGAAAACTACGTATGTCTCACTAGTTATTGAGTTAACATACCTTTTTGATAGCAATGCCTCCTAGAAAACTACGTATGTCTCACTAGTTATTGAGTTAACATACCTTTTTGATTGCAATGCATCCTAGAAAATTACGTAAGTCTCATTAGCTATTGAGTTAACATACCTTTTTGATAGCAATGCTACCTAGAAAACTACGTAAGTCTCATTAGCTATTGAGTTAACATACCTTTTTGATAGCAATGCTTCCTAGAAAACTACGTAAGTCTCATTAGCTATTGAGTTAACATACCTTTTTGATAGCAATGTTCCTAGAAAACTACGTAAGTCTCATTAGCTATTGAGTTAACATACCTTTTTGATAGCAATGCCTCCTAGATAACTACGTATGTCTCACTAGCTATTGAGTTAACATACCTTTTTGATTGCAATGCATCCTAGAAAACTACGTAAGTCTCATTAGCTATTGAGTTAACATACCTTTTTGATAGCAATGCTTCCTAGAAAACTACGTATGTCTCACTAGTTATTGAGTTAACATACATTTTTGATAGCAATGCCTCCTAGAAAACTACGTAAGTCTCATTAGCGATTGAGTTAACATACCTTTTTGATAGCAATGCCTCCTAGAAAACTACGTATGTCTCACTAGTTATTGAGTTAACATACCTTTTTGATAGCAATGCCTCCTAGACAACTACGTAAGTCTCACTAGCTATTGAGTTAACATACCTTTTTGACACTGAACCCTGACAGTCTGCGGGAAGGCTCTCAGCACGACGCAGTCCGGTGTGCACGGCGGCCCGCCCTGGGCTATGGCGTACGCGCAGGGCTTCCTCTGCTCGCCGAACGCGTTGGTGGCGCGGCACAGAACCGAACCCATGTCCCCGGTCCTGGGCCGCCACGTCAGAGTC
>LUGF01001695.1:130681-155112 GCA_001625245.1 Calycopis cecrops
ACACATGTCCACACCGGTATTAACACTAAAATTTGCTAAAACATATTCAAGTTGTTATACATAATATTAAACACAAAACTTTGTTGTTTACTTTAATACAATATATCAATATTTTGTGATATTCAACTTTACAGTATCTGGTTTGTTCAACTTTTATATAATAATATGTATTTATTTTATAATATTAATTCTAAAACTATTTGATTTTCGCTAATACTGACTAATAAAATTAATCAATTAATACCTTGGGCGTCGATTGCCGACTGTCGGCATATGCTAATGACATTTGACATTGCAGCGCGCGCTGGCCAATCAGGAGCAAGCGCGCGCTGTTCAGGATTTTGACATACGTCTGTCTCACCATTTTTCTCTCCCTCTCGCTCTCACACAGTGTTATAATGAGATTTTACGATATCGATTTGGATATTATAACATCATGTCAAATTTCTTAAATTGAGTTTTTTGTTGTCTGAGCTATAACAGTAGTCATTATAAGTCAAGTATTGGAAACATAAGTAGAATGTTACAACATTAGTGTAGATAAAATACTTAATAATTACATACTTACATGATATAATACATATATTGTGTTAGATGTATGTATATGTGTGTGTATGTGTCTGTTTGCGTATGTGTGTTATATTAAATATATAATAGTTTAATTATGTTCATAACAGGTTTTTCAAATTGTGTAATGAAAAAGGCTTTCCGGTTGATTGGACTGAATCTTCATTTCATCGGGACGGGGATTTATTGGATCATGCGCAATCGATGCACATCCTTGACACTTTTATTAGTGCGGTCAAGCATCAGCGTCATCCAGGTCATGCGTCATGCTGGTGGCATCAGGTGTCATGCTGAAATGATTGTTGATTTATATAAAAAATATATATAATATATAATATATAATACGAAATAATTATTGATTTCTTGATATAGGTACTTGTAATTGTCAATCGAAATGTGATAATTCTAATTTTATTAATTGTGATAGTGATTGTACCTACTGTAATATTAAAAATCAATGTCTGTAATTGTGATTTGATGATATTTTTTAATTGACTTTTATTACTTACACTAGATTTAAGTACATAATGTAAACTAAAATTTTAGATTGATAAATCGGACATAGTTCATTAGGTAATTATTTATTATTGTCTACGGAACTCTGAAGTTGTGCAAAAATAAAAAACTACTTCCTCTGTATTGTTTCAATATAACATAGTATTAAATTTATGGAAAACCCGTCAACCACCTCACCGCTTTACCGTTTTAATAGAAGGATATCAGATCCCGCCTGGGAGTTCATTAATTAAGTTCGTTCATTCGATACCTCTGTGGAACTAATAATTATCAATAATGATGATTATAATTGTACATATTATATTTATTATCTATACATATAATAAAACAGTAAAATTTTTGTGTCTGAGGTACATTGAATATATTTACGAAAAAATAATTGGGGGCGATTTTAAAATAGTAACAGACACTTTTCTATGATTATTAATTTTTTTGTTTGTCTGTTTGTCCGTTTGTTCGGGATAATCTCCTAAACTACTGGACGGATTTTCATGAAGCTTTACATTAATATAGCTTTCATATCAGAATAACAATGTTAAAATTTTGAATAATTTTTGAAGTCCGAAATCCACGCGGGCGAAGCCGCGGGCGGAAGCTTGTAGTATAATATATTGAACAACTTAAACGGATTTTGTCGCTGTTTATTTCATTATTTTACAAGCCCGACGTTTCAGAAGCTTTACAGCAGCCATGGTGATGGGCGGACTGAGAAGACAAATGTCTCACAAGTTATTAAGTGTACTCAAATATTTATATGAATCCGTAAAGTTGTTTTATTGTAATGAGCAATACTTATTACGTAACGTAACGTAAACATATACAGGATCGATAAGAGCGAGAGGCATTAAATGAAAAAACATATACTATAAGTGCCTACAGTTAATCCGAAACTATCAAAAAAGTTTACGACAAGTATACGAAAACACTTTTTTCAAACAACTTAAATTGCGAATAATTGTTATCACTCTTTGTACCGGGCGGCTATAGCGAGCGCGGGGTGAATGACCCCCACCGGCCATAGTCGGCGATCAGCTGCGATACAGCGTGTACGAAGTGAGAAAAAACTTTAAAAAATTCCTGTGGCTAAACTATTCCTCCGATTGATCTGATTTTTGTGCTGTGGCCTGGATATGATACACTAAATATGCGGTTTAATTTAATGCCTCTCGCTTGTATAAACCTTGTATATAGCTATAAACATTATTATATTATATGTATTTTATAAATGTTTATCAAATTGAAAGTTATTTATGGAAGCCGTGCATTACAGGTAGATGGACGACATCACGATTATGTTCAATCGAATTTATGGTTGTTAAGGTGTGTAACAGTAACGTGCCAAGGGTTGCACCGTTGTGATAAGGGTAAGGGGTTGGTGACTCACTCTGTGAATCACTCGTTCCATTAACAGAACAATATACTAAACTATTTTCCTGTTAATCAAAGGCTAGTCATTCATAGATACCTGAGCCATTATTTAGTAGTTTTTAAGTAATAATGACGATTTTGTTGTTTGTTTTACATGTTCATAGATCCAATGAAAGTATAAGTACATAGTGGATACATGCTTCTTTTTCCACATTTTTTTGATTTTGATTGATTACATTCATCCTGCTAGTACGAGGTAGTGCTATGCTGCATTGCATCCGAATTGGGCCGGTACGACATGGGCAGTATGTCTCGCTTGTTACGTAAATGACTCAAGGGCTGTAGCAGTAGGAAAGTATGTCCTATGGTACCAGTTACAGTCTAAACGGCCTAACGGATAACAATGTCTTTGTGTTCGTATAAATTGTCGTGAATAACTCAGGGTACATAAATAATATTTATATTTTGGCAGTGAGTTGTTACTACTACGATAGTAATATAGTTCAATGTATTTTAGACAGTTTTTTTTACTAAAGTTTTTATAGTATAAGGGGGCAGACGAGAAAACGGAGCAATTTTGTTGACTACCGACGCCCATAGACATCCGCAAAGAGGTTATATAGATACGTTGCCCTACTTCCTCTTCCTCTCTCCATACGCTACCGGCTGCTTACACATCGCACGAAACGCGACAGCACAGCTGTCACTTCACGCCGGTCTCGTGTAAGCGAGAGGTACCTCCCCGGTCGTGCCGGCCCAATTCGGCTACATGCATGCACCTCTTTATACTATAGTTTAATGACTTTCTCGAGTCTGGGTGAACGCATGTGACCGAAGGAACTCAGGGTTATTTCCAGGCAGATGGTCGAAAGCTATTTAGTAACCTTCAATGAGAATGGAATTAAGAATGGGCGGCTGGCGGGGGTCCTGTATGCAGCGCGTACGTAAACCGTAGGCGTCTGCGTTCGCGGGGTCTCCGTTTGGTTTAAATAAGGTACCTGAGGCAATTAACGCCCACTTAACTTCAAATCAATATATTATTTAATTAAATGATTGAATTAAAAAACTGTTTAGAAAAATAGTTTTATTGACTGAAAAAGAACACAGAAAACTAAAACATAAGTGACTAAACATATGAGTCATCTAATATGCTTCAAAGAAAGACTTTTAATTCACTGATTTGGGCGTTATTGAACATATAGTTTATTTTCTGAAACTGTTAGGCCTTCGTAATTTAAATTTTGTAGGTTGATATATTTTATGACCCGCTATTCGAATTTTGAATAAAAATAAGTAAATTAAAAAATAAAGGGGCACTCCATGCATAGAACTGAATCTAAGTTTTTTTTCTTCCAACCTGTATGTAAGAGGTGCATATAAATAGGTCTTTAAAAATGTTAAAAATTACATTAAGGTTACTCAAACAATTTTTCGTCAAAATCAATGGGCTATTTTCCAAGTTTTCAAAAACCACTCCAGAATGTTTATCAGTGATCAATGAACTTATACATTTTTTTATTTTTTATTCTGATAAGTATTTACTTTCAAATTTTAAATTCAAAATTCAAAACTTTAAAGACCCGCGAAAACGCTTCTTTAAGCAAAATGGCGTCCCGTGACGTAGATATTCTGTATCCTAAATGTCAAGTAGTGAATGACTTAAGTATGTGACTTATTTCATATGTAGCATTTGTTTATTTTGTATTCTCTTTGTAATAACAAACATTTGTACCAAGTATCAACATTTAACAGTGACCATAATATTAAAATTATGACCTACAACTCTTTGACAAATGACAATTGACAACTATACTACGCATATTAAGCTGGCTTCTCACTGCGCGTGTTAGCCCGCGCCCATAGATTAATATGTAATACTGGGTACCCGCGCCGCGCCGCGCCCGCACGCGCCCCGTGCAGGCGATTTCCGTTGGGTGGCGCGGTGTGTCGCGTGGCGCGTCCTTGCGCGTGGAGCGGCACAGCGCGTAGTAGAACGCAGTGAGAAGCCAGCTTTACGGTACCCGGGGCTACCATACAGCTCACGCAATACTGACGTCGTAATCAATTTCAAGTCGTTTCGTAACACGTGACTCATGAATAAAAATAGGTATTTTTTAAAATAGATTTTAAAATAAAATATTGATTATTTACTAATTATTTCACTACATAATGACTTCATAAATCATATTAATTAAAGATTACATTCAATAAGCTTATGTTTTTAATACTAGAAAATAGCCTATTGTTTGAAAAAAAAAGCTTCCAAAGTGGAAAAATGAGAGTATTCCCTCCCCCCCCCTAACTTTTAAAAGAAGAGAGTGAGAAATCTAAAAAAATATATGTATCTTGGACGACGACCAGTGATCACACAGTTTGGATCGTAGTCCATTAAAAAATCCCTCGTTTGCGCAAGCCTTTGTAGTCACTTTCCCAGTTTCCAGCTTACTTGACGTCAGCTGACCAGCAAATACGGTTGACGTTGTGTATATGTAGTGTAATATCAAGAGGTTATGCAGCATATGTATTAGGTATGGATCTCACATGACGCAGTAAAATTTCAGCTTTGCTGTCGGGTTTCGTGCAGTGTGTTAGCTTCCGATGGTCGATGATAGGAGAAGGAAAGCCACTCACTTGCGAATTCTCCATGCCTATGTTTATGGACGTCGGTAGTTGTACGAAAGCTCCGACTGCTCGTTTGTCCCCTTATACTATAAACGGCAATACGGTTAGTGGTTACGCACACCTTTCCGGCTACTCAAAGAGTTACAGCCTCCCTTCCTAGTAGGACATAGGTATTTCTCTTATGTTAGTCGACCTTTTGTCTGTTGACAATGTAGGTTTTTTCAGCGGGGATAACATTCAAAGACAGGGGACAATGACGGTAAAGGTGATAAGGACATCTAAATAAATAAAATAAACCACATCCCAAAAAACATTTTAATCAAAAGGTTTAAACAATCAAGCAACAAAATTATGACGTAGGAAAATGCATCTCTAATAGGCTATACACCCCATTAAAGTAAACCAACTAGTGCCTAGCTCCAGTCCGTCATAGCGACATGGACGTACAAAATCACACGTCATTTATACAAAATACAAGACTAAAGCAACGGCTATCCAATTTGACCAAAGTGTATGCACTGACTTCGTTACAAATCAGATCACAATATTTTCAAGTTTTAATCCACCGTGTACTACAAGCGCTTTCAACGCCAATAAATATGTTATCAAAGGAAAAAAATCTCTATGCATTCTTAAACAAATGCAAACATTGACATTCAATCGGGGGCCTCGTGCCTCCAATATATTTTTATAAAAATAAAACTGAAAGACGCAACCCGACGCCGGTTCTGTTCGTTCGTGGATCAAAACGTTTTAGTCGCTACCTTTTGTATTACATTGCACTATTTAGCTCTATGTTATAGTCACTATTATTTGTTATGAGTTGACTTGACAGTCTACACTTCACTTCATTACAAAAATATATTGGTACATATTAAGAGATCTTATACATTCGCCTATTATAAAGTAAACTATCACGTCCAAAGTACACCTTTACGACTTCGCCGAATAAATGCTATTTCTATCTAATTTTAAGCCGATATCAAGTTCTATATGTCAGCGAATGTCGCAGGTGGACTTAGTATTTTATATAATTATAATTTATTATTGTTACTGATTGGTGTTTTATTATTGTTAGTTTGTATTGTATTTTTGTATTTATAATTAATCATCTTTAATCAGATTAAACCCTGCGCATACATAACTAATTATAAAAAAAAATAGAAATGGTTTCTTCTAGTTTGAATTTTCCATAATATTGATATGCCCCTTTCCTCAAAGGTATTAGGTATTCGTCAATTTAATTATTTGACGGCGTGTACTTAAGATCGGCATTTGATAGCAAGCTATGCTTGACGAAATCGTTAAATATAATAAACAAATACGCCAAACAATTTTCACCGGACACATTATATTATACTATTCCATAAGATTTTCATATAAGATACAAATAGTCGAATTACCCATTTCGTAGGAAACAAGAATGCTATACAAGGTTTGAAACACTACCAAGATATTAGGAATATACAGCTACATCATAGCCATTAACTTTTGTTCTACGACTTTGGAGACAACGACACAATAATATTAAATGATTTTATTGTTATGTATTAACTATTGTAAGTGTATGTTCCAAGACGACTCCGTTTATAACATTCAAACGGAACTTTTAAATTTTTTGTATGAAAAAAGAAAAAAAAACAAATCTATATAATTATTGAAAGTCATTCAATAAAGTTATTGTTATATCTTGGCAACATCATAATGATATTACCAATCTATTCCTAAGAACTTGCTGAGTTTCAAAAATCACCTTGGTGCATTATACATTATTTATTTGGCAAGTAACCTATTGTGTTGCATTTTCTCTCATGATGTTGATTTCAAATCCCGTTGCTGATACCAGCAGCACCTAGGGTATATAGTAAACAATAATATAATTGAAGATGTAATAGCAGTTTTTTTTTCATGTGTACTATAGTTTCTAGGATGTTTTGTCCGACACAAGAAAGGGGCATATTCAAAATGGCGGAAATTACTAATTAACGTTACAAATTTGCAATTAATTATTATTCCAAGACTGTACCCCACAAACGTCGATACCACGAGACATCAAATACTTAATCTAACAATAAATACGTCTAAACAAAGCAACACTGCGTCGAATAAATTTCTTATAACAAAAATTAATATGAAACCTACGAGGGTTACTCGTAATGGGGTCTTTAAACAGACCATTGTGAATATAATTTTTCTTAGAAAAAACATCTAAAATAATTTAGTATTAACTATTTTACAATAACATTACAATTAAATGAGTACAAACCACAGTTTAATTAAGGTTTGATATCAATCGCCTTCTCTATTCACACTGCAAAAAAAAATAAATTGAAATCTATTTTGTAGTGCGTATAAGTTTATGTGAAAAATTAGGCCTTCGAAAAAGATTATTGTGGCGCGAAGTTCATACGTTCCAATCCACGATCTCCAAGATCGTGAATTGAAATTTACAAACTTCGAGTTACGGATGCTGAATAGAGAGGCGACTTTAAACTGCGGCGCGAATATTGCACAGTGTTTTTTAATAGCACAATTGTGCAATTAGAAACAAATTGCATTAAGCCAAAATCAAAACAAATTCTTTTGATTGACCAACGTACATGAAATATGAAACCGAAAACCTTGCTATAAAAAAAATGTCTCTGGCTCGTAATTTTAGCACAAATTATTTTTAAATAAATTAAAAAAAAAAGAAATAATATTTACAGAGAGGAGACGGCGTTGAGTTGGATCTCTCAGCTGTATCTACTTTACAGCCTTACATTATTTATACACTTTCCTTTATATATAGAATTACAGATGTATCACCAGCCTTAGGTATCGCTGCCTATTTTACCCAAAATACATAAATATCCTAATGTTATCATAAGACAAGCGAGTACTAGTCTAGACCTCACCTAAACTAGCTAATACTTAGATCTCAACTGCCCAATTCGCACGCTTGATAGATGACATTAAGACAATACATCCGTAGTATCGACTCAAATAGTGTAATACTCAGTATGCGAAAGCATTAGTGATCTACGATTTTTTTGATATTATTGTGTCAATGTCATGTACCACGCTGAAACGACAAAGTCGCATAAATGCGCGAGTGCATAGAAAATATCACACTAAAGGAGTCACATATATTATATAACTTCCTTACTTAAATTGTTATACAGACAATGATTTACCTATCTACCAACCAGATACATTGATAATCAAGGCAAACAAGGGACAAATCCTATGTGGATGTACATTCAGTCGACAAACTATACGTCAACTCTATTGATTTCCGCATTCATATTTTTTGTATTTTTTTCTATAAAGTTATTGTAAAGGCCAGGCGAGCGAAGCCGCAGGCTGAAATATAACATAGGTTCGTTTTTTTTATAATTAAACACTACATTTTTAATTTTATATTTTTTTTTTGGAATATTATCCATCGTGTCATTCTCAACAAGTCCTCTAATTGAACTCTATCAGAAGAACTAATCAGACAATCTTTTAGGAAGATTGATTACATACGTAAAATTTAATTTTTTTTTCTCTTAAATTGAGAAAAAATACCAATGCTTATGAAAACAATTTACAAATATAATCAATACTCAATAATATTATGCTACTGATTGGTTAATGGTATGCACTAAACAGTGGCACGTTTCCTATATATGGACGACAATTTTACGATATTTAATACCGATATCAGACAAAAGATCTCTCAGTATTACATCACTACAAAGATATCTAAATGTTACGTTACATACAACTGGTACACTATAATTATTATAAGACTATATTACTATACTATATATCTGTATGAAACGCACCCATCGCGTTAATTATACGAAGTAATACCCTAACATATATACGGAGAAATTACACAAATTTATCATCTACATTAATATTTTTGTTTCCATAGAAACTTAGTGAATAGGAAGATACGTTGGGACTAGATGGAAGATAACGGATAATAGTAAATATTAATCGAAGTTTACAAGAAAAAATGGAAGAATAAATGTATATCAATTTGGCTAACATATAGTAATGGTTTAATATAACAGATACATAACAAAAAAATGTCATTTGTGATATCAATTAATGTGAATATTTATATAGCACACGATTGTGGCACTGTCGATGGCAGTTATTGAACATTTATATTTCAACATTAAATGAACATGAAAATCTGTAATATATCCTTCTCCTTCTCAGACATGTCTCATATTTTCTGGTGCGTATTCAAAAAAGACATGTTGAAAGAAATTAATGGGTCATTTGTTTATCTTTAAGGGACTGCGCACAGTATAAACGTACTCAGCGTGCGTACGCGCATTTCACGTACGTACAAAAGGGCGCACACATACGTACTCGCGCGTAGAATGTAAGCATACGTGGATAGTAAATGCGTACGAAATATTACGCAAAAAATTACAAATTGTATTTATAAAACCGAACAATCACATCAAAGCGTTCAATTAAATTTTCATGCAAAATATTAATATACTTATTATATACATTGATATGACAAATGACACTAAAATCAATACCGACAAAATTTAATTTAAGAGAACTAATCGTTGGCTACCGTATGTACCTCGGAGAGCACGTTTCGCCTCAGTCATGCGCCTGGTATCCCTCCACGTCATGTGGGGCTCTCGTCCCATCGGAATAGAGAATGAGGGAATAGACAGTGCACTTGTGTCTACCGAATACTTCAGCACTACAACATATCCAGGGCATGTGGTTAGTCTCTACAGGAGGTCATTATTATATATAAAACATCTATTATGTAGTCTTAGGCCGATATATTGGTCTAATTATATGGGCAGTATTCACTCGAGGTGTATAACAGTCTGAGTTTAACGCGTGCTATGTACGCACACGATAATTATTGAACTATCTTAATAAGTTATAGATCTCGCAAAGCCGGCACAGAGTTGCTAGAGGTGCGCTTACACGGGAAATTTACCTAGGCTAGGGCACAATATTAGAAAAAAGTCATACGTTTACTAGAGGTAAAGAGTATACATTACGCCGTGGTATCTATTAGTGGCTGTCACCACAGATAAGACTACGACGATTATATGAAGGGCAGTTTTCACAGCGTTATTAAAATGTATTAAAGTGTAATTTAGTTATTCGATACTTAAATTGTTACTACCGCAGAAAAGCTTCTAATTAACGTGACGATATGAAACAGGAAACTAAGGCTGGTTTTAGTGTCACGCGGACCGTCCGCGCGGACAGCTCCGCAGCCGTCGGCATGGCGCGTCCGTACGGACCCGTCTGCATTACATACTTTAAGGCTGGTTTTAGTGTCACGCGGACCGTCCGTACGGACGCGTCCGCGCGGACAGCTCCGCAGCCGTCCGCATGGCGCGTCCGTGCCACGGAGCTGTCCGCGCGGAGCGGTCGTCCGTACGGACCCGTCTGCATTACATACTTTAAAACACTCCCTAGCTGTAATACAGTTCGGCATGCGCGGAGCGATCCGTGCGGACGGTCCGCGTGACACTAAAACCAGCCTTAAAGTTTACTTAAAAAAATTTTGCCGGTTACTTCCTAACACAAACTACAATGAACACTTGAAACCCGCCCTACCTGTATCAATCGTAATCACTGACTAAGCGCAAGACAGCTCTACGCCGCTGACTAACTTCTAACACGACGCTGTATATTCTTTACCCCGGTACCTACGCCGCGCGCCGGTCTGTAACAACGGTTACTCCCACCCTGCTACCGATTACTACTATAACTACACAAATAGCTACGATATTACTGGCGGGCACTTGTGGTTTAAAATTGACCGTGTCAGAGCACCTAAGATCATAACATAAAAATATTTTCTGCTAAAAAATACAAGTGAATAGAAATACAATAAAAATACAAATTTTTGGTGTGTTATATTCAACAGCCGATTATGATATGGACGGCAATGCTAAATTAATATTTATTTATTTGATTATTTTTTTTATTTTTACAATGTTACCCGTGTTTTACCAATTTTTTTTATTTGTTTTATATTTGATTTTCAATGTAATCATAGTACATTTTAAATGATATTATTTATACCCATGACGAAATAATGATAGGTTTATCGTACTTAGGTATACTTGTAACTAAGTTTTATTATTATATGAATCTTTAGCAAAAATTGCATTCGTGGTCAAATACATTAGATTACGCTTAGGAACAGATGTTATATTATTATTAGATATTTGTCATACAATTTGTTGCAGAATTAGTTAGATATCACATTTATATTTATATACGTTGGTGTTTTAGTTTATGAAACAGCACATGTTATCACATAAGCTTACTCCAGCGATGTATATACTGTCAATATACAAGTTCAGCTTAAAAATTCAAAATACCATCTCGTATTATTATTATGAAGCAGAGTCAGTTGATCGCTGTGGATGCGACAGTAAAAAATAAATAAGAACAAATTCTCAACAATTTTTAACACTTAAATAATAGTAAAATTTACTAAAATAAATAAATATTACAATTAGACAAACTAATTCACTTAAAATTTATTTCATCTTTTCATGCGAATTGTTAAAAAACGAAGGATTAAAACAATATTAAAATATAAAATATAATAAATATAAACGTTGCCACAATAAATCAGTGTTGTGACTTAACATGTCACTAGATATGGGGCGTTCTACTTTTCTACCGACAATGACGTGTCTCCTCAGAAAAAAAAATACAACATTCGTCGAAAATTATAGATCCTCAAATTTTACTTTCACACATCTTGTTTGGAGCGAGTAGACATTTTAACAAAATTAAAATACCGTTTTTATTTTTTTTGCTTTTTATTAAATCATTGTCGCATAGTATACAAAATATGTGGCAGAGGTGTTTTACATACAAAAATATGTGCCTCTTTGCTCCTACGTAATTTTACGTCATGCTCTCACTTAAAAAAAATATACAGAATCTTTTAATGTTAATTTATTTGTTGAACTTCTGAAATGTTATCATTAAATTAATTAGAATACCATGAAAGTAAATGTTCATACTAATATTAAAAAAAAATGAAGTATCTTTGGGTTCAGGTGTAATGTTTTTTTTGCTATCTTTCGTCACGCATTTCACAAAACAAAAACCGCATGGCCGTACCTTTAACGCTAAACAAGTCTAGTTACCTCTCCTTTTTTGGCCTCATGCGTTTACGCCGCACCAGGAACCGAACCGAGTTAATCGCCCGCCGCTAGTGAAACGAGGTGTTTAATCGACATACACTTTGTCACGTCACTAAAACTAGAAAAAATCAACACGACAAAATTGACAGCGCCGTAGAAGAAAAAAGAAAATATTGTATTTTGACAAACGCCACTAAGAAACGTCACAAAAACATTAAAGACTTTAAAACAACACACTGCTTTAAAACAATTTTAAAGATAGAGCAATTAACCGATCGGGACTAAAACTTAAATTGTGCCAGGAATTATGAGTATATTAAAAGTAGAAAAGTCTGATTTTACGTATACTTATCAAATAATGATTAAGATACCAAGGAGTAGTAATTATTGTGTATAAGATAAAAATTGTTATGTTGTTGTTTTAAAAGCTTTTTAACCCTATTCTTGGAACAGTATACGATTTGATACATTCAACTTTAACAAAAATCTGCAGTCAGATGTATTACTTTTTTTGACATTTTTTTTTTGTTTCTGGTAGATTATTTTCTACTAAATTAGGTAAGTTATTTAGTTGAAAAGTAAACTACTTAGAACTTGGCAGTGTGTCAAATTTAATACATATATTTTTGTACATCTGACGCTGTGTCATATGAGATACATATTATTATTAAAAAACTACCATTATTAGATTTTTTTATTTATATATTACCAATCGTTAAGGACCTATAAACACAATTTTCATTAAAGAAAGTTAAAAATATAAAAATAAAAATCCTGTCAAGTATAGGGTTAAGTGTTGAAAGGTTAAGTTCAATGTTGGCTTATTAATATCGGCGATTTTGTCTCTCTTGTAATTGAATATCAAAGTAACATTAAGATTCATTTTATTCAAAACTATTACTAAATCGAA
This sequence comes from Calycopis cecrops, assembly GCA_001625245.1. Classification (NCBI taxonomy): domain Eukaryota; kingdom Metazoa; phylum Arthropoda; class Insecta; order Lepidoptera; family Lycaenidae; genus Calycopis; species Calycopis cecrops. The sequence continues at coordinate 143,804 of LUGF01001695.1, forward strand.
TTATTTTATTACTACATATTGTCTGTATTTAAAATTAAATAAAAATTAAAATTTATTATTATTATTTATTTATTTATTTATACTTATTATTATTGCAATTATTTGAAAAATATCAAAATTATTTCTTGTAACAAGCAAAAATGTGACAGAGTGGTAGGTATTAAATTATTTTTTTTAGTATTTGTAATAAATATTTCGATAAATCGAGTATGATTTATAATAAATGTTTGTATTCTAGTAAAATTTTGATTTTAATGAAACTAGAAATATGATTTTTAAATAATAGTAATTTCTTTTTCTTTTTGTGACAGAGGTGTTAATTTTTTGTTCCTTTCCTGATTAAACTTGAAATGTGTAATGCCGCAAGTTTTTAAAGATATAATTTAAAAACTTGCGGCATTACACATTTCTAAAATCTTCGAAACCTTAACAAGAAATAAAAAATATATTTTAAAAAATATACAATATATTTAAAAAAATACTAGGCTAATTGTCGATAGAAAAGTAGAACGCCCACTATGAAAATGACTCGGGATACCGTAATAATGGCCTAGTATCCTATAGTAACGCGTATTGCACGAATGTCCAATGTGACAACTGTTAAATATTAAAAAAAATATAAAACTATAATAACTCATATTATATGGCGTACCATACGATATTCAGAGATAAAGTGGAGTAAACATATAATTCCTATAGAACAATATTTGTAAATATTTAGACGAAACCATTGGATGTTACTTATATTAAATACATCTATACTACAAGCATTAGCCGTAGACACTTTTTACACATTGTATAATACTCAATCTGTTAAGCAATACATTACTTAATCAGCGCTTTTAAACTCAGTGTCAATTCGTCTCTCCAACGCCTGTAGCTCTTCTTCTAGTTCCTAAAACAAACAAAAAAAAATTAAAAAAATTCTCTTGGCTGAGATTGAGGAAATAGGCATTTTTTTATTTTGACATTCTATTAGTACTCTGCTAGAAAGTCGACGAGTTATCTATATTACATTGAATATATTTACGGAAAATTAATTGTAAAATTGTATTAGAACACTTCCATGTTTTTTAATTGTTTTGTCTGCGTGTTTGTCCGTTAGTCCGGGTAATCTCCGAAATTACAGGACGGATTCGAATGAAACTTTTTGTGGTGTATAGGTAGGTACTAAGCCTGATCAACATCAAATACACTTTTTGCTGCGGTAAAATCACTCATTCCTACAGGAAATCGGATTTTCAGCACACTGCAAGCAAAACAATAATAAATCACTTTGCTTGTAATATCATTATTAGGCCGAATGCGAAGTCGCAGGCACCAGTTAGTATTCGATAACAGGATCATGAATCGACATTTTATTTTGACACTTTAAAACAAACGTTTAGTGTTCTTACATTAAATTAATTCCACAATTATTATTTAAATACCTAAATCTAGATTTCCTAATCAAATTACTGTACACCTCAAATAATAAACAGTGAATGGTCTCAGTTAGTCGTAGATATGGTCATTCGTACCTTAAAAGCAAAAACAGAACCTTAATAATTACTATAATACTTATTATCGCATGACAAACTCGAACGAGACGCGCGGATTCCCGCGACTGCTCGAGCATTCGCTGGAATCCGCGAGGAAGTCGCGAGAATTCGATAATAAGTACTATAGCAATGAAAATAAAGTTTAAATTTATATGATACTGAAAGAGCGCTCCGCTTCGCTGTCCTTTTTTTGGTGTGAATTGAGCCTTATAAGATCACTTGTTGTGTCTTTCAAGACCATTTCGCATTTCAAGATCCAGATGAAATTCATGTCGAATACTGAGGTTTGCAAATTCTTGTAGCCCAGAAAAATCATACTTAATAATATACATAAGTCAACGTTTGAATAGATATTTTCTATAAAAACACTCTTTACCCAAAACCTAAAGGTTCAACATATAGATACTTCAAGTTAACCTTTAGAGCCATTATGCACTGTCGCCTGGTCGCCGACGACTAGGTTGAAGGCGACTAATACTTAATATATATTAAATAGTGTTTACGCATTTGGTCGTCCGTCGCAAGTGCGTAAATAACTGCGATGTGGCGACTCACAAGCGACTGTCGGTCGCAGGCGACCAATAAAGCAAGTAAGAAGCAAGAAGCAATCACACTGCGAGAACCTGTCGTGACGCCAGGACGTCGCTCACAAAAATGACTCAGGCTTTCGACACCGATGAATTTATAGGTATTCGAAATGCAATTCCGTAAAAGCTATTTTAGATTTATCGAATCCTGCATATTCATTGAATTGAATAGTGGGAAGAAATAGTAGAGCTATTTTGAAGTGAAGAAGAGAAATAAAATATGTATAGCTTAAGCAGATTTTATTGGCAGTGATTATTGAAATAAAGCTGCACATAAAAAATGTTAATGATCTCATAGTGAAGAGTTCGATTCTTATATGTAAATAAAGATTAATAGGCAGAGCGTAAATAGAGGAGACAAACAACTTTCATTATTGAAATAATGTTAAAAAAACGATTTCACATTAAAGAACGAAAGAAGTTTGTTTACATTTTCTAACGCCATAAAATATTTTAAACATTCTTTTTAATATCTTTTTCTGTAACAAAAGATAAAGTTATAAAGAGAAGGAAAAATAAAAGAACATCAAAACTCTTTTGATGTTTTTTTTATTTCACCTTCTCTTTATAATCAATGGCACTACTTTTGCAACTTCGACGTCTTTTCTGCTCGAATGTACATAGGATACTGTTCCTCGTCTTGGCCTCCTGGCCCTAGTTGCTCATGGTTTTTACGCCGACGACCAGTCGACCGTGCGTAATGGTTCATAATCATGAAGCTTGGTGAGAAGTACGAACAGCAAAAATTAGGGAAGAAATAAAACTGGTAAATTATAATGATTATATCACTCAAGACACCATTACCAAATTATACAAACAACTTATTTGTGTTTACACAAAGTGTGTGCAGGCTCCCGTAAATATATTAGATATTAAATGGTTATCACGAGACCAGGCCGATACACCTTTAATGATTTTTATATTCAAAATCGTAACTTACTTTTAAAATTCATTGTTTAATTTTTTTTTAATAATAGATAAGTCTTTTTTTCTATAAGGTGACATGAGCGACCGGTCCCAACATTCAAATAATAACATAATTTGGCACAAAAAATAACGATTTTGTTAGTAGTATTCGGAGTGAATTATTATTAACAGAAAATCCAATTTACAAAATTAAAATCTATAGGTTAATATATTAAAAATTTGTGTTAAAATGCTAGTTGCACGGAACGGATTTTTGTTAGCAGGTATAGACATAATTGACATCAAACCGAAAACTCAAATAACGATGTATTTCTAGATTTTCAAATTAAAGTCAGCAATTTCGATTACACTTCCTTCGCTAACTGTTCCATATTTGAAAAAATCAAATTTCTTTATGCATCATTGCCAGCTCATGAATATCATCGTTATATTAAAGAAGCTATAAAATAAAAGGGGACATTACATCGTCAGCTCTGTTTGTGACTGCTGTCAGTCTGTCGGCACCAACTGCCCTTCGGTCCACGGGTACCAAATACACCTGCACAATAATTCACTATTATTTTCACATTTATCAGTCACTGTTAAGTTGAGTGAATAACTCCATTATATTCACCATTCAATTATCAGTCATTATTAATAAATTAATACTTGAATTAATGCTCGATGCTTAGATCATAAAAGCTTTCTGTTAGACTTATGAAAGGAATTTTTATATTTTTTCTAAAGTGGCGAAATAGGGGTTGAAAATTTGTGATAGAAACTGTATTTTTGCGTATTGTTTGAAGTAAATACCTTTTTTCAGCATTTGAAATTTTCACGTTATGGGGGTGAAATGAAAGTTGATATTTTCATAAAAGGCTGGCTTGTGAGGTCATACACGAAACTTTATTTTTAGGCTGTTTGAAAATTATGAAATACTGTTTCTTTTTTATTCGATTATTTTTCTTTCCGTCCTTAAGGGCGAAATAGGGGGTTAAAAAGTTATATGCAAAAATTACAATTTATGCCTGGTGAAACCGCGGGCCTTTCTTATATTTTAAATGTTAATGTTAAAATTATAAAACAACTTCGACATCTGCAATCACCATTATCTTTAATTTTGGTCATTTTTACTGTTTAAGGACAAATGACTAATGTTTCTTGAATTAGCATTATACCACATTAATAGATACCAGACGACCCGAACTCATTTCCTAAGGGCGTTTAATTTTAAAGTATACAGGGTTATTTGTACAACACTAGCAAGCTCTCAGATATAGATAGCATATCTTTTTTTTTTATATAGGGGGCAAACGATATCTTCACCATTTCATGTACAACTAATGACATAAGTCAATAAATTAATTTTAAATTATTTTTTAGGGTTCCGTATCTCAAAGAGAAAAAACGGAACCCTTATAGGATCACTATGTTGCCCGTCTGTTTGTCTGTACGCCTGTCAAGACCTTTTTCTCGAAAATGCGTAAAGGGATTTAGCTGAAATTTATGTCAAATGCTGAAGTCTATTACGTGTTGATGGCTTGAAAAAATCCTGATTTTAAATTAAGGCAATAAAAAGTTATAAGCATTTATGCACAAATTTTGTATGAAACCGCACTTTTTATAAAACCTATAGGCCACTTCCCGTTGACCTAGAATTATGAAAGTTGATAACAAGAACTTACAGCACACGTCATATAAGTATAAATCTGAATCGCTTCTAAGTCTAGTTTGGGGGAGAAAGAAAAGGGAAAGGTAAGGAAGGCCACTAGTATCGTCGATGTTATAGGGGTTTCAAATTAATAAAAGGCTCCGGTAGCTCGTTTTTTGCTCTGTTTATAAAATACTGAAACGAATGCGTTTATTAAAATAGAGCTATACTACACTTACCATTAAAATAAACCGTCTCTGGGTCGCACGCGAGACAGAGTTTGTTGACCTTACTTAAGTATACGAGGCACTTATAACGCTCGAGCGATAAATTTAATTCATATTTATTTTTGCGCAAATTATGAAAAGTCGTTGAACAAATGTTGTTGTTAATGATGCTAGCTATCTGTATCTGAGAGCTTTCTAGTGTTTTACAAATAACCCTGTATATCAGTTCTAAGTAAGTAAAAGTACTAAGATTCACACATTATTTTTCTTATATTATAATTCTATGAATAATTATGTTGTGTGGTTACGTGGTGTTTGCAACGTATGAGTCACGCTATTTTAGTTTTTTTAATTATCCCCTAAATTTCACAAACAAACCATATACTCTAATCACTAATGCATTTATCTTCATGATAACAGTTTTTTATTGTTTAATTATAAAAAAAGGATTTCAATTTCATATTTATTTTTCCTTCTTTCAAACGAATTCAAAGCTAGGTTTAATGTACCATGGTCCTTTTTGCGCAGAATTAATAAAGATCAACATTTTTGGTCAATATTATTTTTTTACTAAACCATTTAAGCATCACATCTCGCCTTTCTTTTACTTGATGTAAATAATATATGCACTGTTTTTTTAGAATTTTTGTTCAATAATCTAACTAGTTGACCGCAAAAACCTAAGAAAAGCATTCACTTTTACGGGATGAGATATAAGTTGTTATTTCTGTTTGCAATCTACATCTGTGATAAAATTTCATCCAAATCGGAGTTCAGTTTTGGCATGAAAATTCTAAAGTCAAACCAGCTATAGGTATTTTTGTGACAACTTCATGTTTTTTATTAGTACCTAATCCCATTATTTTCCAATGAACTATAATTTATTATACTATAATACTGTAATAATAGCATTTCACAGCTCTGTAACGGCTAACACTATTTTTATTATTGACATTTAACATAATTCAGGGGTGTCATGCGAACAATTTTTTTCTTTACTTTCAATTATCAATGTTAAATGTATAATTCTCTATACTCATCTTACCTCATCAGAATTAGGTGCTGGCGGTAGGACGCTCCTAATTTCATCAAAATTAAATACCTGAAAAGATATTAGACATTTTGTTAGTATAAATAGGTTTCTCATTATTCTAATTCATTTGTAGAAATAGTAGAAAAACTTTATTACTCTAAAATATATTGTCTCCTTTTATTACAGGGATAATGTAGAATACCATTAGTAAGTGTTTATTCAATTGGGCCACTTAGTTTCGGAGACACCAATGTTAACAAACAAACAATCAAGTACTTTTAACTACAAAGAATATCCACCATTTTTTAATTAAAGTCACTGAGTCGCATAGTCTCACGTTTTTTATGATATTCCTGTATAATTGTTATATTTGCTGCCTCGGCTATTACTTTGGACTATTTCCGATTTGTTAACTTTTGTATGCTAAATCCAACAAATGTAAATACAATTGCCGATTACAAACTTTTATCGATATATATATATATCGAATCGATATTTATCAAGAATCGGTCGTAAAAGTAGACGATTATTTTTATTTTACGCCACACGAAATATATTGGCAGCAATCGCGCTTCTTACTTTGTCGCTAATATAATCGGTATTATTATAATAGGTTCCTGATTGAAAAGAGGATGACTAAAAGGAGGCAAGAAACTTACATTCTTTGAAGATGCCCACGTCGGTTCTAAGCGCCGTTCACAGGCAGCCGGAGGGAATCCACCACAAGGCACTAGAATTATAACAAGATACATTAAATATCTCTCTCTTTTGTTGGGGCACCTACCAAACCAAAAATTATGGCCTTACAACACGACACATGTTCATCCCAGTATTTCAGCAGTTGAAAAGAGCTTTAATATATTTGAAGACAAATATTTAATATATTTGTAGGCAAATATTCAAGTTAAACTGCTAAACTGGATGCTAAACAGGTATATTCAAAATAAGAATTAATATGTTATGAACATGCCGCTTGCGAAGACTCTTAACGCCGCCTTCAATCTCCGTTAAATCTGGTTATGGTACGTCAGTCTTGCTCTTCCCCGAAACCCCCTGAGATGCTACCATCTTGCTTTGGTGGGGGGATTGAGTGTCTCTGTGATCCCCAAGGCTATGCCGGACAGGGTTACTCTTACCGGACGGACATGGGAGAGAGGCAAGACTAAGAGTCAATTCACACCAAAAGCGCGGCGAAGCGCGGCGAAGCGCGGCGAAGCGCAGCGAAGCGAAGCGCAGTTTATGTGTCATATGAATTTCAACTTTATAATAATTACTATGATACTTATTATCGCATGAGAAACTCGAACGAGTCGCGCGGATTCCCGCGACTGCGCGAGAATTCGCTGGAATCCGCGCGGAAGTCGCGAGAATTCGATAAGTACTACAGTAATAAAAATAAAGTTTAAATTTATATGACACTGAAAGTGCGCTCCGCTTCGCCGCGCTTTTGGTGTGAATTGAGCCTAAGAGCAGCTCAACTCTGGAGTTCTCCACCCGCCCAGTTCGATTACGGACATATTGGTGGCGTGCTCCTTTGGAGTACTGGGGCCAGGGTCAGGAAGGAAACCTGATCCCATAGCACGGTTCCACTTCGTAGTAGAGACTGTTCAACCGGACAGTCCCCGTGGAGAAGTCTGGCCGTTTCGCCGCGTACTGTCTGTCGCTGGAGGGATCCTGTTGCCTGTAGATCCGGGACCCTCCAACAGCAGCAGGAGTTTAGTCTGTATTGCACCCCTAAGTGAGGTACACATATTCAAAACGTATTTTAACGTAACGTATACTTACAATCATCGAACGTGTAGGGGCTAATATTCCTCGGGCCCTCATGTTGCACCGGCATAAATATATTTGGCATGGGCGATATGTTGACTTCCTGGGCCTGGTAGCCAGCTCGGGGTGTGGAGCTCGTGGAGTTTGTGTACACTGGGCCGGCGAAGTCCGATCGCGGGAACTTGAGACTGTTCGTGGTCTCCTCAGGGAGAGACATGACGTCACCAAAACGCCCATAGTACGGCCGCTCAGTTATAGGTATCATCAGTCCGTTCTGGTGGTTCAATTTCACTGGAGTCTGACTGTGAAGGCCCGAGGTGGAGAAGTTACTGAAACAGAATACTCTCATTGTTATCGCCATTTTTTTATAGTAAAGAGGGAAAACGAGTAGTGGAAGCCATTTTCATGACAGACACAGACATCATCAGGCATAGAGGTTTCAGATGCATTGCCCTATTTCTCCCCTTTCATAGGCCACCGACTACTTACACATGGCAAGAAAAGTGTACTTTTGAAACGTATTATGTGCAATGGTTCGAGTGTTAAATAATATTTTCTTATGTGCTTTCTCTTCTTCCTCCTTCCCTCTATGGATCGTGGAAAACAAGACGACGGCAGCATTGCTGTTACTGTTACTCCGAATGTAGTGTAGCGAGAAGTACATCCTCAATTGTGCACGCCCAACTCCGCAATGCAGCAAGGCACAATTTATGTATAGTAGTATTATTTTATGTATGTGACAAGCTGGAGAAATAGAGAAATGCTGTTAAAATAATGAGTGCAAATAAAATGAGTATTAATAATACGAGAATAATTATTGATTGATAAGCGTATATAATTTAATTTTTCATTTTGAACATTTACTATTAATGTCGTAATGTAAAATTAAATAATTATTTGATATTTACTAGTATTTTGTTTCATTGTTGTTTTCTTTTTAATGTATGTACCTACTCATCTCTAATTATTTTAAATGTCCTTTTTCCCGGTTGTCTGGAAGAAATCGCTTCTTTAGCGATAAGACCGCCTGTTTGTTCTTATCTTTAATTTGTATTACTGTATATAAATATTCATTGTGGGCAAATAAAGAATATTTTCTTTCTTTCTTTCTTTCTTATTAATGTCGTGTTATCTTTTTTCCGCAATTGTCATATTTTAGCACTAGGACGCGCTGGATTCGGCCAAAGTGCTGCCTTTACATTTTCTGCGCCGCACATGACGCTAGAAAGGCACAGATAACATGTACCTAGACTAGCCATAAGTTCTGTTACAGAGAAAAAAATAATTTCTTAATTGCAAATAACATTTATTACTTTTACATTGTGTTAGTTTAATAAACAGATATAAAACAATTAAAAATATAAAAAGCTTATTCGATGTGGTGGTGGTTTCCATTAGCTGCAATGCAAGGACTGTCCTTTAAACGATGAGGCCAGTTATAAATTCGCACGCACTCTTTCCATGGAAAAATTCTTCACTGCCAAACGTATGGATTTTTAGGGACTCAAACTTATCATGGCGTTTAGAGCAAGCTGTACTCTCTAAAACTGATCATAAATCATAATCCAGCGGATTAAGATCGGGACTAGACAACGGCCAGTCTTCAGTTCTGATAAAGTCCGAGATGTTCGCTTGCAACAAGACGGCGTGGACCGAGCTTTATAACCCGGCGCCGAGTCTTGCTGGAAGGACCATACTTGGTTATTGAACATCGTGTTGTTAAGGGGCTTAACTACCTTCTCAAGAATAGTATCTTGATACATTTGTGCCGATGATTCACAAAAATATGGCTCAGTCACTCCTTCATAGCTAACACCGCACCAAACCATCACTGAAGTCGGATAATGCCCACGTTGCACTCTGTCGACTAATTGGGAAGCTTCCTTAGAGCTTTGAGCTTATATAAGGTTATTTTCTTTGTTAAAATATCGCTCAATTGTAAACATTTTCTCATACGTAAACAAAATTTTTCAGTGACCTCTCTTTGCGTATCACTTCAGCGGTTCTTTCGATTTTACCACATTATATTATATTCATCTTTAATTTATCAGTTAAGAAATGACCAATGCGTGTCTTATAGGCTGCAAGTAATAAGTCATCTCTTAAAATACGCGACATGGTTCTAGGTGCTATCCTTATTTCCCGCGATAAAATCTATTGCTTTCGGACAGGATTTCTTCGAATTCATTCCCTACTGCTTTGACCACCTTTTTCGTATCACCCCACTCCACTCCTCCTCCACTCCTTAATGTCGCAAAATATTGTACGATGTATTAGCGCCAAATTAAGAAAACACAATGGACAATAGCATAAAAATGACAGATTCCAAATTCAAATGTAATGTAATAAAATAATGTATTTTTTATTTTTTATTGTAACAGTACTTATAGCCAGACTAAGTATTTTAAGTTCAAATAATAAATCAATTTTACACTCACGTGGTCTGGAGACAGTCGTTCCTATTGTCGGGCCCGTACTCGGTGCTCAAGAATGAATCTTGTGGGAAACCCTGGGATGGATATGGCTGACGTAGAGCTGTAATAAGTTTTATTAATTGGTTAAAAAGTAGGCATGGTATGTAATGTGCAATCTCATAATTAACAAAATCAATAAATTTGCTATTTTCATTACTGTCTACTGACAGGATTTGTTGGATCAGAATACATTGAGACATACAAAAACCCACTTGCGTTATTATAAGAGGAATCTAAAACGACACCTCATTACGACAGTGTCAGGTAAAAAAATAATTATGATTATTTTCATCGCTAAATAAACTAAATAGCAACACCAGTGTGATATTAATTATATTTCCAACGGACTTTCGACTGAAAAGTTTTGAAAATGATCTGAAACATAGAATTATTACTGAAACTGCAAGTGGATAAAGAGAAGTCTATGATTGACAACTATATGAAGGGAATCCGGCCCGCTATGAACTTGTGAAGGAGCCGGGCATTCACTGAGGTGGACGCTAAAAGCCGGAGAAGGTAGTAAAAAATTATTCAGACTTATGTGTTTCTTATGGAACAGTATTCACCAGACTTATATCTCATCACAGAGGACGAATAATGAAAAATTTGCATTAACAGGTCTCTTGCTTCCCTCAAAAAGGTAAAGTTCATCAGAGGTAAGCAGCAGAGCTTAGTAGAAATTAGTCAGTTTTTTATCGTTCTTATGAAACAATGTTCACCCGACTTAGACATCACAGATGATGACTAAGGATCAAAATAGATGCAATATTTTTTTTATAGTGTAGCAAACGCGCAGTCGGAGCCATTTTCAAGATACCGAAGCCCATAGATATCTGCATAGAGGTTATACAGATGTGTTGCCTCGCTTCTTCCCCCTACTTCCATGGGGCACCGGCTACTTACACACCGCACGAAACGCGACAGCACAGCTATCACTTTCCGCCGGTTTCGTGTAAGCGAGAGGTACCTTCCCGGTCGTGCCGGCTCAATTCGGCTGCATTCATGCTTGCATTGTGGCACTACCTCTTACTAAAATAGGTTTCCTTCCCCGTAAGCAAACGACTCACGTGGTACAGTGAAGTTGTCGATGTGCGCCGGCGGCGGGTAGGGCATACCCGGG
>LUGF01001695.1:155124-167426 GCA_001625245.1 Calycopis cecrops
CGCGGGCAGAGGCAGCGACATGCCCGGCATGTACGAATAGTTCCCATTAGTGGCCTCCGCGCTGCCGTTCCCACTCCGGTACCTGGAAATAATACAATATGATAATCTAGGCCTATAACGACGACCGGCTGGCGCAGGGTGCAGAGCTCGAATAAGCAGAGCATGTTGCGCCAGAAATCGCGGGTTCGAAACTCGCTTAGGTCATAGATTATCTATTGTATCTATTTCAATAATACAAATCTTAAATTATAACATTTCTTAAATCTATAAAACATATTGAATATAATTCCGTTGTCTAGTTCCCGTAACATAAATATTTACGTCACTTAGCACGGGGCTTGCCTAACGGAGTGTAATAAGTCCACAGATATTACATTATTATTACTGTGTACATTATTATATCCTCATAAGTAACAAGTTTTATTTAAATTTATACAAAATATACAATATTAAGTGTTCTAACTAAAACTAATTTATATTGCTTTCTTATGTTTTACGGTGATATCCGTAAAAAAGTCGTTTAGTAAGTAAGTAGTATATTTATATTATTACACATTTTTTTAAATATTATAAGTTAATTGATCGTCTCGCACCAATACTAGAGGTACTAGTAATAATAAATAAACTAATAATAGTAACAAAAACTAGTAATTTTACAAACTTAATACATCATAATATAATATTGTAACAATGTTTTTATCTGTTACACTAAGCTTTGGCATCTATATGTCACGAGTTGACAAAGACATCCTCTATTTTCTGTCATTGCCTACTCTTGTCCATGAGTCACTTGTTACGGCATTGATGTCATCAAACCAAAGTCTTCTCTATATTTTTCTCTTCGTGCCACTTGTTAAAGCCAATTAATTATCAATTTTGTCAATTTTTAACTTCCTCTTGAAGATTGGCCTGTCCACCTTGTTTCACTGAGAGTGGGTCGCCTTGAAGTACACCTCTTTTTATATTTCAATTCTTTCTTCTCTTTTTCCAATTAAATTTTATCTCTGCTCTCTATTACAGATATTTTTAAGAATTTTAAAGTATTTATTTTCGACTTTTTGGTTCTTATACGTTCGGCAAATCCTTTCATGCACAATGGTGTCAGAAACCTTCCTATGGTCTACAAAACACCAATAAAAAGTGAAGTAAAAATAAGGAGTTCCACTCCTTACTTTTTCGAATATTTCTTTTTTTTTTAATATTATTATGGACTCGGAACACACACGAGCCCCAGTCAGTTTCAGATTGTTCAGATTGTATGTGATTTAGTTATTGTATATTATAATCATATTATAAGCTATTGCATTATTATTTAATGTGATTGATTGTATTGTTATTTCATCATTGATTATGTATTCAGTATTTTGGAGCCGTTTGCTTTTACTGTGATGCGCAACATCTTCTTTGTAAATTCGAGGAATTTTTTTTTTCTTGTTTTGTTACGTCCATAATTTCTTTTAGATTGTCTAACTTTATAGCTGTTTCTCGTTTTTGCTTCGCAGTTATATCTGTCGGTAGTGAATTAAATGCAGTCTATGACTATGTGGAAGACTGTTTCTTCGGTCAGGTCATCACATTTGGAGTGTCCGACAGTTTCCTTTTGAAAAGAGAGGCTCTGAGAAAGGTAGGTTGATATTTCTTCAATCGGTTCCAGGCAGGCTTCGATGGTTTTTCGTCTTATTAGCCTTTTGGCGTAAGAGAGAGGGAATCCGTCACGAATAATTGATTAATAACATTGATGTGATCTACGATCGAGTATTCGCTTCGGAATCTTTCTTCTCTCCTTCTTAGTTACGCTGTTCAGCATAATTTTAACGAAGACTTTGTAAATATTTGAACATAAAAAAGAAAATAAGAAAAGAAAACTACAAAATTATAACTATGCTACTCAAAATGTAATTCCCATTCTGTGTTTGTAGTTTATTTCATATAAAGTGTGTGCAGGCAACCACAAATACAAGTTTGCCAATGCATATGAGTTGATTAGATCACGAAGCTTAAGACAATATGACCTTGGCCATGATACCTACTGACACAAATGTAAAATTTGCATACAACATGTTTCACATTTGTTCCTATCTCAAATAGTAAAAGATAACCTAACTTTAGTAAAATGAATAGGTTATTAATCGGCTGTATTTTTACTTCTTTAGCTAGTTAAATAAGTTGCTATTGCTGCGATACTGCTACTGTTTAGTGATACTGTTTAAGGTGACTGGCTGTAGCTTTTTGGGGAGTATGTTAGTTTACATTGCTCATTTGGGGTAGAAGGGACCCTTCCCCTTTTACTCATGTAAAAAAGTGGCATTACACATGCATTGCCTGCGGCATTGTGATTGTTAATTAACGTCTTTAGTTACCGAAATTCTCTGATAGCTCGGTTGCCCTTTATGGTTTACAAATATAACAATAAAATGATGTGTAATGTAATCAGAGTTAAAGCCGTTTTATCGTAATACGAGTTGACATATAAGCTTCATGGTTTGAGTGAAACTTTTTTCACAGGGTATAACGGTATAACCTATTGTATTTTTCTTTTAAAAATGTGCAACATTCTATTATCTACTTTCAGTTGCTTTAATTCAACTTAGACAAAAATGATGGATACTACAATTTTTGAATACGAGTATAGATAATAACGGTAATTATTTTGATTAAATAAATATGTTAAATTAAAAAAAAACGCATTTCAATTTTATTTATTATTATTATTATATTACTAAATCATATTTTAACCACTAATACTATAAAGAATGTGTCCATTTAAATAGTACAAATCATAATCCTTTTACTACTAAGATTTGTTTAGTAAGAAATTTATAGAATAATCCTACTAATATTATAAATGTGAAAGTTTGTGTGTTTGTTACCCTTTCACACAAAAACTACAGAACGGATTTTGAACTTTACAGTAATATAGCTTTCATATCAGAATAACAAAATAAGTTAAAATTTACAGGGATTTTTGAAGTCCGAAATCTACGCAGGCGAAGCCGCGGGCGGAATATAATTAAATATTGAGTCTCTATATGTAAGCTCCACACGCTTTTTTTCTTTTCGCCGTGTTTCAAAAGGAAAGATTCCGTGTATAGCACATGTATATGTATAATGTTGAAAATGTGCAGTATTTACTAAGGGCTGGAAGACCTCGACTGCTGCTTTAATAGCCGTTTTGGTCGTTCGTCAAAGTGTCTCCAGGTCACCGTTTTTATCAGCTTTTGTAGAAAACCTCTTTGTCTACGACCTCAATATGCGCTTCGATGTCTACTCGGTGGTGCATTTTTGCAATTTGAGCTTTAGATCGCATACTAAGATCGTGCTGTTCTAGTTCTGCATGGATAGTTTTCAGTTCTATTTTGCGCCATATTTCTTCGGGTAATATCACCTGTGCGTTTTTTCCGTGGCACTTTTTCTTTTTTGGCATTCCAACACTCGTTCATACGATTATTGAAAATACCAAAAAAGAAAAAAGTCCTATGATACTTAAACGTTCTTGAAATCATCATCGCCAGGTGCAAATATATTTGCTAATGTAAGAGTAGTTTCAGAAAACCTCTTTGTCTACGGCCTTGATATACGCCTAGATGTCTACTCGGTGGTGCATTTCTGCAATTTGAGTTTTTGATCGCACACTTAAGATCGTACTGTTCTAGTTCTGCATAGATAGTTTTCAGTTCTATTTTGTGTCATATTTCTTCGAGTAATATCACCTGTGCGTTCTTTCCGTGACACTTTTTCTTTTTTGGCATTCCAACACTCGTTCATACGAGTATTGAAAATACCAAAAAAATAAAAAAGTCCCATGATACTTAATCATTTAACGTTCTTGAAATCATCATCTTCGGGTGCAAATATATTTGCTAATGTACGAGCAGTTTCTTTCCACGTTTTGTAGAAAAGGCTCTTTGTCTACGACGTCTATATGCGCCTCGATGTCTACTCGGTGGTACATTTCTGCAATTTGAGTTTTTGATCGCACACTAAGATCGTGCTGTTCTAGTTCTGCATGGATAGTTTTCAGTTCTATTTTGCGTCATATTTCGTCGAGTAATATCACCTGTGTGTTCTTTCCGTGACACTTTTTCTTCTTTGGAATGCAACACTCGTAAATACGATTATTGAACATACCAAAAAAGAAAAAAGTCCTATGATACTTAATCATTTAACGTTCTTGAAATCATCATCTTCATTCTCCAGGTGCAAATATATTTGCTAATGTACGAGTAGTTTCGTTCGACGTTTTGTAGAAAGACTCTTTGTCTACGACGTCTATATGCGCCTCGATGTCTACTCGGTGGTACATTTCTGCAATTTGAATTTTTGATCGCACACTAAGATCGTGCTGTTCTAGTTCTGCATGAATAGTTTTCAGTTCTATGTTGCGCCATATTTCTTCGGGTAATATCACCTGTGCGCTTTTTCCGTGACACTTTCTCTTTTTTTGGCATTCCAACACTAGTTCACACGATTATTGAAAATACCAAAAAAGAAAAAAGTCCTATGATACTTAAACGTTCTTGAAATCATCATCGCCAGGTGCAAATATATTTGCTAATGTACGAGTAGTTTCAGAAAACCTCTTTGTCTACGGCCTTGATATGCGCCTCGATGTCTACTCGGTGGTGCCTTTCTGCAATTTGAGTTTTTGATCGCACACTAAGATCGTGCTGTTCTAGTTCTGCATGGTTAGTTTTCAGTTCTATTTTGCGTCATATTTCTTCGAGTAATATCACCTGTAAATTTGAATTTTTGATCGCACACTAAGATAGTGCTGTTCTAGTTCTGCATGGATAGTTTTCAGTTCTATTTTGCGCCATATTTCTTCGGGTAATATCACCTGTGCGTTTTTTCCGTGGCACTTTTTCTTTTTTGGCATTCCAACACTCGTTCATACGATTATTGAAAATACCAAAAAAGAAAAAAGTCCTATGATACTTAAACGTTCTTGAAATCATCATCGCCAGGTGCAAATATATTTGCTAATGTACGAGTAGTTTCAGAAAAGCTCTTTGTCTACGGCCTTGATATGCGCCTCGATGTCTACTCGGTGGTACATTTCTGCAATTTGAATTTTTGATCGCACACTAAGATCGTGCTGTTCTAGTTCTGCATGAATAGTTTTCAGTTCTATTTTGCGCCATATTTCTTCGGGTAATATCACCTGTGCGCTTTTTCCGTGGCACTTTTTCTTTTTTGACATTCCAACACTCGTTCATGCGATTATTGAAAATACCAAAAAAGAAAAAACTCCTATGATACTTAAACGTTCTTGAAATCATCATCTCCAGGTGCTCAGGTTCTTTTTTGGCATTCCAACACTCGTTCATGAGTATTGGAAATACCAAAACAGATAAAAGTCATTATTCAAGTCATATTCATTTAAGGTTTTTGAAACAGACAGAAACTCTGTGTCCATCCAGCCAGCAGCATGGAGGGTGAGTGCAATAGACTCAGGTCCAGCGAAGGGAAAATTCTGGATGACTAGTCCTCCTCCTGTTTTTAAGTATCCCTGTAACGGCGATAATAGAAGTCGGCGTATTTTAGTTACGCACAAAATGTACGTTATCTATTACGTATTTCTAAATTAGACCCATGTTTATCCTCCAATTTATGAGCGTGCTGATCTAGTTCTGCGCAGATAGTTTTAAGTTCTATATTGGGGTCTTTTCTTGGCGGTTTGTATTTCGGAGTTAAGCTTATTGAGTCCAATATTTATTATCAAACTGTATATGGTTGTTATTACTATCACGAAAATATTTAAGTACAAGATTAATACAAGATTTTGTGATTATCATAGAAGAATCTAGAAGGTTTATTTTTATCCTGTTGTTTATAATAAAAAGTTTTTTTTTTTTTTTACCCTTTACTAAATTGTTTTTTTTCAGAAACGAGTACCAGACCAAAAAAAGGCTTACTACTTGTTATTAGTTCAAACAAAATCGCCTAAGAGAGTACAAATTCTAAGCCAACTACGAGTAAATTTACGTTACTTTTCAAATTAAGCAAGTTGTGAAAAAGTGTTTAGTTTTACCTCTAACAATTCTTTATATTAGAAGTTGAAGACAGATGTTCAATGGATATTTCATCATCACTATGGATATTTCATCATAAAATTACATAATTGTATGACAGTATATATATAATCTGACAGATAAAGCATCATACCGATATTCACTAATTGACAGATCTATCAACGCACAGCCAAAAAAAACTGGACCAACAGAGCTAACATTTCCTTTTGCTTTTATGATATACGCATCTGCGAAAACTTTTTTTTAAATTTAATTTTAAATTGTACCGATTTTGTATGAATTAGAAGGGTGAAATCGCCGCGCAGCTATTAGAGAATTCTTAGTAACAAACGAAAAGCAAGTTTGTAAAAACAAAAGTAAAATAAAGCACAAAAAATAAAAGGATTTTAGAAATTCAACCTCTAAGGAAGTGAAATAAGTTACAGTTTAAAGTGTCTTATTAACATAGGACTGATTAAAACCGAGGCGCACAGCTAGTAGAGAGATATAAACGGTCTGAAAATATTATTTTCTCTGGGGTGCGGAGATAGGGGAAGGGAACTCTACTATCTCACCTTCTTCTATATGCAAAGGTATTCCTAAGAAAATTGGTTACCCACACACTCCGCATGACAATTATTCTGATATGTACGAGCGTCGCACAGAGAGGTATTTGACCCTAAAAGTTGGACATCCATTTTTTTTTTGTTTTAAATTATTATAATGTGTTTTGTTATATGTTTAGGTATAAAAGTGTAAAAAAAAGGCAGTAATTGTTCTTTAAATAATTTATTTCTAATTTTCATCATCTTCGGAGTCAATCTCGATACTAATATTGCAAACATCACTTTCCTCCAAAAGCATTATTGTATCTGCTGAAATAGGAGTCTTTCTTTTATGTCTTGCGTTCCTCATTCCCGTCAGCAAGGGGTCTGATGTCAAAAACAACCGATTTAACACGTCTGTGTTGCAGGCTACTCGCGAAAATTTTCGGGAGTAGTTTAATCGAAATGCTCGGATATGTTTGTTACGTGCTTCTGCAGCTTCCTCGGATAATTGCCCGATTGGCAGTATCGCCTCTTTTATCACGGCTGCACCATGTCGCAACACCTTATGTAAAGTCGGCGTCATTGGGTGAAAACTGTACAATGAAACGTACAATTCGGCGGTTTCCTTGCAATACTCTTCAAATTTTTCAATATTTATTTTTATCCCGCAGCACATGGTATCTAAAATGACTTTTAATCGATAGATTAAATTTTGGTCAATCCCAGTTATTTCGGCAGATTTTTCAAATTCTTCGAAAAATCGCCTGCTGGTGTTACCATCATTCGTGTTTCCAAAGTTAGCTTTTGGAATGTCGACTAACAATCCTAATTCGTTACGAAACTTTGTCTGAATGTCATTTTTTCTTGTCTCTACCATTTTCTTTTCTTCGTCAGTCAGGCGAGCCCTCCACTTCTTGACCGGTAATTTGTATGCAACATGCAGAATACTCTCGAAGAACCTTATACGTGCGTGCAGTAAGGATAGACCAAATCGCATGTTTTCAGTATTGCAGGGCCTTTCTTTGGTAAGGTCGTTGAATTCCGAAGATGTGGCGCCACAAATGTAACATTTCATGGTGGACTTGGTTTGTGTTGCTGCGTTACACACCTTACCGTCCACCATAGTAAATACTATTTTATGTTTGACTGATATGTCACTGATCTCTGTCTTGTTCAATTCTTTTATTTGTTTTTCTATGTACTCGATCTCCTCATTAGTTAAATCAGTGGTCTCTTTCATAAATCGTATGCGAATTGGTCTGCAATATCGTGGTGATGATGGAGTTGGGTTTTGCCACATAATTTTTTTTTCCGTTCCATAGACAAGTTGAAGTGGAACGAGAGAACTTTGAAAAATGTTGGCGTCAGAATCAGTCTCATTCTCAAATTTCATTTTGTATTGAACCTGCTGAGATCCATCACAGCCCCATTTGCTGATGAGCAAAAATGACTGCTTTTCCGATTCAGTCAGTTGCTCCAGGACCTGCTCACCAAGATGCATTATTAATCTCTTGATGGTGTGGTCCATTAAACTTTGTACTTTTACTTCGGCACAGGTCTCTGTTATTCTGTGGATTTCGGGGTAACATTCTTTCTTAAGCTTCTTTAGTATAGAATAGCAGGGGTAATAACTTGGGTTCGTGTCTCGAATGACTTCGTATTGGGCCTGAGTAAACCCTCCTTCAACAAACATAAACAGGGCACGAAGGTGTGCCGATTTTGTTGAAATATCTTTTTCTTCTTGCGCGTTTTTTTCTTTTAATGCTTTAGCATAATTTTTTGCTCTCCGGGGGCTTTTAATAAGGACCTTTACGATTTTTGATGCTTCGACTTCGCCAGTTTTTCGCAATTTCATTTGTGTTGCGTATGCCAGCTCATTCAAGTCAGATGTTCGAAGTTCCTCAGTTTTTCGCCTTTTACTCCTTTCACATAATTCTGAGAACGACTTTTGAGATCTACCTGGACTTAATCCTAAAACAAAAGAAAAACCGTTAGTCATTGATAAACATTTGAATGTAGGCTCGAAACAAAAGCAGGGCTAAAATTTCGCGTAAATAGTTACCTGCTTTTGGTAGCGATATGGTGCCCTTGAGCCATTCTTTATTGGTTTCCAGGAATCTGGCCTTGGTATTGCGCGCAGCTGACCATTTCTGCTTGAATTGGTGACGTATAAGAGACAACTTGTGTTTTGCATCGGCAATGTTTGGGTCATCTTCAGAGTATTGATGGAGAAGTTCCAACTCCATAAAATCCAACTTTTCGTTGAAAGTTAAGGCATTGGAGCGTTCCAAGATAGTAAATAAATTGTTTCTAGTCAATACTCTCATTCCAGAAGAGCCTGAAAACAAAATAAATATTTTTTTTTTTAAATATGTAACATGTGGTTTTTTGAGTCCATGTCAAAAAAAAATAACTAAAAATAGAGGGGTGGTTTGGGGTGGCTGTTTTATGCATTTTAAAATACTGTAGAGTCTATCCTTAAACCAAGCATATAAATTTTTACTTAGAAATGCTTAGAAATACTTTAAAACGATTAAAGAAATCTTTATATTGTGTATTTTATTGTACTTTTTAAGGGATATTTATTAATAGAGCTAATGATATGAAAATTCTCAAATGTTATTATAAAACTAAATAAAATATTAAGTACATACCTGATTGTGAACGATCCATAATAGAAACTCACACGAAATCAACTTTTTCACCATAAATTTAATATTTGAAAATAATGAAATTTGAGCGTATCGAATAATCACACGACCACGACAAGCGAAGGGTAATTTCCGACTGAGGGCATGGAGCGAGGGAAAGACTCCATCGCGTCGGGTTTACACTATTGTTACGAGAATATATCGTAGTATTTCCGGGAACAATAAAAAAGGGTGTAGAACAAAAACAAAAAAAATGGATTTTGTCCGACTTTATGGGCCAAATACCTGTCTGTGCGTCGACTGTACTCGCTTACTTTCTGTAAACGAGTACTAGTATAATAAATAATGATAAAAAATAGTTGATACAACACAAATAAAATGTATATAATATAAATCATTATTTGTCAATTTGATGTCAATCGTTAATTTTATACAATCGCTTTGTTCTAGTAAAAAAAAAATTGCGTAAGTATAATGTATATTACAAAAATATAAATTTGTATTGATTTAAAAATTAAAAACGCAAAGCATGAACAAAAAATTAATGCAATAAAAATAGTTATTACATTCAAGTAGGTACATATTTCTGTACTTATAAATTAATTACTAATTACTATAATTCATATCTAATTACATTCAATTATATGAAATAAGCAATTATCATATTCGCTAGCCATCACAACACACATAATGTTCGTTAATACAAAGAAATTAAAACTAAACCCTACCTGCACATTGTCTTGTATCTACCATGCGTCGGGGTCATGGCTGCATTCTGCGGCGACTGCTGACCTGAAAAGTTAAAGTTACTAAGTCTACACGTAGGAAGAGATAGTGGCATGCTACATGCATCCATGTGACCCAAATGGACCGGTGCGACCGGGGGTTTCTCGATTACACGAGATCGGGGTAAAGTGACAGCTGTGATGTAGCGTTCCGTGCGGCATGTAAGTAGCCGGTGGACCATGGATGTGGGAGGGGGAAGGCGGGCAACGCAACCTTTTATCGGGCGTCCATAGTCATGAAAATGGCTCCGACTGCTCGCTTGCGCCCCCCGCCCCCCCATACCATAAAAAAAATTTTAGAGAACTCTGGACCCTATTAATATACAGAGTTCTATGATATATTATAAAAAAATATATGATGTATGTACGTATAAAAGTTATGTAATCGGTGTTGTAGCCGTTTAAGGTAACTTTAAATAAATAAATCCATTATAATATTATTCATATTAATATTATAAATGCGAACGTGTGTTTGTTTGTTCCTTTTTTCCTTTTTTCAGATCAAATCGTATCAACGGATCGATGTGACATTTAGTATGGAGATAGTTGAAGAACTTAAAAGTGCCATCGGCTCGAAATATGTACAAATAATTTGCACCACGCGAGCGAAGCCGCAGGTATCAACTATAATTTAGTAAGTATAGGTACTATTAAAATTATCTCACTAGTGAGTGGATCCATCCTGTCCGCGTGTTTCTGGTTGTGGTTGGAGTCGCGGCAGTTGGCCTGCTGCAGATAGTGCACCAGCCCCGACACAACCTCCTTGATGGAGTTTATCACCTCCGCCAACTGCTGCCACGTCGGGCTCTCCGCATCTGCGCACAAGGTAGTGTGTCATAGTAACAGTGTCAGAACTGCAGCAACAGAGTGGCAAAGTGCTACGGGGCCCGAGCTAGACTATAATTACATACAAAAAATCGTACATTATGAAATTTTGCTGAGTTTAATCAAAATAAAGTCTTTAAAATATCACGTGATTCCTAATATTTTGCCGCCCCTAAAATCACACCTCACGGGACGGGTATAATTGTAGGGACGCATTTGTATAACCATTAAGCGCATTTTTATGGCGTCCGTACATCAAATCTATGACTACACCTTTGCTCTTCCTATCCGATAAAAGAAACCCTTTGGACGGATGGTAGAAGTTTGTACTCACCCGGGCTGGCGTCAATGTTGGCGAGCCTGTCGAGATGCACGCTCATGGCTACCAACTGCGCGGGGTCGCCGGTCCGCTGCAGCGCTATGAACAGCTCCTGCACCGACTGCGCGAACGACTGCGGCGTCTGCAGCTTGTCTATGATGCTCTGCATGTGGCTCTTGTGCGCCGCGTCGCCGTACAGCAGCGCGCTCCACTGGTCGGGCGCGATGCGGAGCCCCGCCTCCGTCGCGATCTGCACTATCTGTGCGTCGTGCTCGCGCCGCAGCGACTCGTAAGTGCGAAACTCCTCCTTGAGCTGCATTAGCGACGAGTCGCACTCGCGCTTCGACACCTGGAATAGTGATGTGACGTTATGGATATTTGGAAACGAAACCGTTTTGTGTTTGCCGATAACGCTATGACAACTATGTATTTTTGAAAACTATCTATTCGTTAGCAAACTTTTATTCAGATGAATTTTATCGTTGCGAAACGTTGTGGTCGTTAGTTTGTGACGTTGTTAATTGCGCGTGTTGTTGTTGTGTAAAATAGATAGTTGTCGCTACAAAACGAGCTATGGTTATGAAGTTAAATAGATAGTTGCATAACGGTCTATGTTGTACACCACCCATCACTAACCTGTAATGAGAAGCTTGCATTCTTACCATTTTCTAATCTCCTGCTACGACCATCTCGGATCGGATACTACACGAAGATCGTTACCCAGGGAACTGGTAAATTTTCCCTAGTTGAACCCGCTCCAAAATAGCCGTCTTTGAAAACGACTAGCCGAATTGAAATTCAGCGATTTATATATATCGACTGCGACATATTTACCGTGTATATTTATTACATCATCATCATCATCGTCAGCCTATTGCAGTCCACTGTTGGACATAGGCATTACATTACATCAATATGAGATAATTATAATTTTACAGACACTTAAATTTCATTTATGTGTATATTTACCTTAAAACAAGAAGCCCTGTACAGCAACTGGACAACATGCCCTATACTAGTCTTAGAAGCCTGTGGAAAATGAGGCTCTAATCTTTGGACGACAAACATCACTAACACCTGGGGACAAACAATATCCTTTAGTACATAACAAAACGCCCTCCCTAACGCGACTGGCGGAGAGTACACCACACATGACGAGCCTC
>LUGF01001707.1:7528-40707 GCA_001625245.1 Calycopis cecrops
CTTAGTACCGAAATATATTGTGTTAACTTTCTTGTGGAACATCTGCAATATTTTACTAGTTAATGTTTTCACATGAATATTCGTTCAGATCAAGAAAGTTAGTAGGTATAAAATATTTCGGCACTAGGAAAAAAGGTTAAATGAAACAATTGGATATAAATAAAACAACAATGTTCAATTTATATTATTTATTTCTTATTTTTATAATTTTTTATAATAACACAGCACAAAATAGCGTCCTTTCGCAAAATAACACAGCACAAAATAGCGTCCTTTCGCAAAGTAAAACAACACAAAATAGCGTCCTTTCGCAAAATAAAACAACACAAAATAGCGTCTGTCCTAGACAAGTTCAGCGGTTATAGATAATATACTCAAAAACTATTATATAACCACGATATGGACACACAAAACAAACAAGCGCATACGCAAGATGCGGCGACCATTTTGTGTAGTGACTAGTGTTGCCAGAATGTCATAAAATATAGATTTCTGTAACATGATTGCCATAATAATTATTAATGCTGATTAGGTTTACAATAAAAAGTCAAAAGATAGTTTTTATAAAATTATTATAATAAATGTTTTAAATATTTAAGTAACTAAAATTAAAGTATTTAATCATTTAATTTTATATTCTTCATTAAAGTTTGATTACAGAGACATCTAACGGTACATATGAACACTAATACATAGTAAGTTTACTGCAACATGATGAAGATGGCGACTCTTTCTTTTTTTAAGTTTAGCCCAGTTCTAAGTGTCCCCCCCCTGCACAAGTCACAATGGCACTTGTGAGTTGTGACTTGACACAACAAACATGGCGGAAGACATCTCAAAATGGCGTCGTTTGGCGTTCCGTTCATTGCGTTTAAACATAAAAGCTCGTAATATTTTTCCAAATATTATTTCATTAAAAAAGTTTTTTTACTTAAATACAATATTTGATTATAATAAATCAAAACTAAATAAATAATTTGCTTTTAAACGACGTAAAAATATTTTAAGGATTTAATCATAAAAATAATATTGCATTTAAAGTGCCATCTATCGATAAAAACCACCAACATTTTCATTATAACCGAACCATTTTAAATATTGAGTTTGATGTTAATACTACTAAGTAGTAAGTTGTCAACACTTTTAGTCACATTATAATCGTGCATTTAGTTATAACACCGTGATTACTATACTCTATGCTCCAGAGCCTTCATGGTGTGTTCTCTTAGAACAAATCTACTGAAACCTTTTTCACCTAGCGCCATCTAACCATTAATAGTGAAACCATGAACAATCTTGTACTACCTCTACATAAGTTTAAACTCTTAGACATAATAATTAAAATATTTACATTTACGGTGGAAATTAATATAAGCAATAGGAAGTAGGCACGCATCTTCAAAAAGTTTCTGTGCATAATTCAGCGATATTATTTTCTTGCACTAGCTATAGATACTTAAAAAGGCGCACTTCTTTCTGCAATGTCGGAAAAGATTTGTTATCAAGGCATGGTATATTCTATTCAACCAAATATGCTTAAAATTTAAAAATTAATGTAAGTAAATTAAATTCAAAACATACCTAATCAATTCTTTTTGTTTAAATAGCGAGTACTGTACTAAAATTTAACAAACAAAATTCTTATTTTGTATATTTTGATGTAATCCCGCTGTTTATGTGTGTGTGTATGTAACTGCGTAGATACACACTTTTCACTATTTCCTTTTTATCCTAATATGTATCTATCACTTACACAGGTAGTCTTTGGAATCCTGTATAATTTAAAAGTCTATAAGACCAGTTACCTACTTATGCATCGTAATTGTTTCAAAAACAAATAATTTATCTAACACCAGCGTGTTTAAACATTTTTTAATAACAATAGAAAAGCTATTATTTATTAGTGCTAATATTTGTCTGCTACTAGAAATATTATTTTGAAATAGCTAGAATAAGGATTTATTTCGATTTTTTAGGCACAACAAAGGCTGGCAGTTGGCACAGAGTTGAAGCATCTCCCCCGAAGATACTGTCACCCTGCCGTGTAGGGAGTGACTGCGTGCCTATGTGGTGCTCAAGGCCAGCCAGCTC
Organism: Calycopis cecrops; assembly: GCA_001625245.1. Taxonomy (NCBI): domain Eukaryota; kingdom Metazoa; phylum Arthropoda; class Insecta; order Lepidoptera; family Lycaenidae; genus Calycopis; species Calycopis cecrops. The sequence continues at coordinate 9,620 of LUGF01001707.1, forward strand.
TACCCATACTGGACAGGATTGGAGGGATAGGCCAGATTTAGAACAGCTCAGCTGAAGGGTCCTCCACCCGTCCCTCTGAATCACCAGATGGCGGTGTGGAATGGGACAAATGGCGAGTCTATGTCGGTCATGTATCCGAAATCAGACATGGTGGCGTGCTCCATTGGAGTAGATTCTGGGGCCAAGGGTCAAGAGGAACGTGACTCCATTACACTGTTCAGACTGTTTAGAGGCCGCCAGACAGTCCGCAAAGAGAAGTTTAACCTTTTCACCGAGGCCAGCCTGTCGCTGGAGGGATCATATTGCTTGCAGAAGCAGCGCTGTAATTGGAGGGTCCCGGCCCTCCAATTACAGCGCCTGAAGGCACTCGCAATCAGTACTGCACTGAGTGTGGAGTCTGACATAGACGAGAGGGGCCACCTGGGCTCCTAGGTATCATATTTAAATTTATTCCCCTAAGTCAACAAAGAAAAAGAGTTAAGATTGTTTTTCACCTATATAATAATTATATTCATATCTCTTTTGTCATTATTAAGATACAAATATTTAATATTATGGAATAAAGGACACTTCGACTCTGCACCTGTATGAGTTAGTCTTAAAAATTGTCTTTTTCGCGTAAGTATTAGATATTTAACGCCAAATATTAGTCTTGAATGATTTTCTCTCGGCTTAATAAGTTGTTTTTTATATACAGCTGTGTATTATTTTCTTTGCACGTTTTAGTTCAACTTTAGATAGTCTCCAATAAGTTTCTCTAAAAAATATTCTGAGGAAGACTTACAACAGCTCAGAAAACTTGTTTGAGGCCTATGACGAAGAACAACAGCAGCCACAGTTAAACGAATTATAAATTCATCTTCAATATTTTTGTTTACATATTATAATTTTAATGACCCTACATTGCTGTATTCGCCTATCATACAAAATATTAGTTTCGTTGCAACAAAACACTTGTCCTAAGATTCTCCAAGTATTTCAACTTTCTTTTTGAAATTGTTCAAATGAGCTGTAATGGCTCAACAATTCCTTCACCACCTTTGTATAGCTATATCAATTACTAATGCCACCAGAACACCAGTCATCAGGATTCATCCTATCTTTATACTATTAAAAAAAATCGCTGCGTTAACCAAATAAAAGATAAAGGTCGAATACGAGGGGTGCATCGTAACCAGTAGTTAGATATTAAATGTAAAACGAACTATAATTTAGGTTAAGTTTTTTTTTTTTATAGCATAGGAGGCAAACGAGCAGTCACCTGATGTAAAGTGAACACCAACGCCCACAGACATGCGTAACACCAGAGATCTAACAGATGCGTTGCCGACCTTTGAGGAAAGAATAAGTTCTTTTCTTGAAGATCCTTAGGTCGTATCGGTCCGGAAATACCGAGGGGGGCAGCTGATTCCATATTGAAATGGTGCGTGGGTAAAAATTACGCTTATAGCGCACAGAAGTAGACTTCGGGGGATCTAGGCGGTGACGGTGGAATTTGGAATTTCGGCGCGAAGTCCTTTAATGGAATTACCAGTTACCAGTAATTTAGGTTTAGTACACACTTGTGTACTCCAAACCTAAATTAAAATAAAATTAGGCATGAGAAAGTCAAGCAACAAAAAATATATTAGATCACCACGTGGAAAAAATGTAGGGGAAGGTTGCTATGATTGGACCGCTTAACTTTAGGACATCCTATTTCATGAAATATGACCAACAAATGAAAATCAATTGTTGGAATTTAATGCTATTTGTGTAAATTAATGATACTTATATAAATTATTGGCCATGAAAGTTGAGAGGTTTTACAGATATATTAAAATAACTCTTTAATGGGGAGTTGCTTTCTTTCGACCACCGTTGCCTTGAATGGACCATTAAGTTGCCATCATTGGACTTAGAAACATTTGTATTAACGGTCCAATGAAGGTGACTCAAATGAAACACAAAATAAAAATTACTTTTTTATTGAAATTTTTTATAATAATCATATATTTTTTTAGCAAATTGGAAGGTTTCTCTTGACATCTTTGGGAGTAATACCAAACAAAGAATTCTTCATTTCAACAATGTGACCCCTAATTCAGTTTTTAAATCTTCAGGAAGATCTCATTCTGATCCTATTATCTGAACTTCTTCCGCAGCGTTTTGGTTTTCCCGTTCAATCTTCTTTTTAATGAGGCTTTTGGAAGGCCATACTAGATTCGACTCGCTTCATGTTACCCAATAGCTTTTTTCTTAAAAATTCTGCTGCAGGTTTCATACTAACTTCATTCCAAGAATAAAATTTCCTTTTCTTTTTCTCTGCCGACATTCTGGAACATACAAATATAATCCGAATATAACAAAAAGGTAGATATGCAATATAAAAATACACAATACAAAAATCTATTTATTAACTTTGATATTACATTTTCAATATTGTACAATAATAATTCAATTTATATATTTTAATTTTAATTTTTATGTAAAAAAAATAAAAGGTAGGAGGTACTTTAGAAAATTTGTATTTGTATCTATTGCAATACGAAATTCACACAGACAAGAACATTTTTTAGAATTATACTAGGTACATGAAAATAAGCAATTCGCTAAGTTTCTTTGCGTTGCGGCAACTAGGTAGGTATATCAACATAACAAAAGCGGGTATTAAAAAACGTGCAAAGTTAGGTAAAAAACTTCATAGTAAGTAAGTAAGCGCAGATAAATTTGCTATTCGGACATAACACAATCATCAAACATGAATAAATACAATGCTACTTAGATGGGTTTGTTGATCGCTCGATTTTTATATCACGATCACCGCTGACACAAGTGCATACATCACTATTTGCCACGCGTCGCGATGACACTGAGGTTTGGCGAGGGGACAAGGGGTGCTGTAATGTTGCATAACAACGTATTAAACTAGTTGTAACATGCATAGTTTTTGAAAAAAAGAGGTGGTCCAATGAAAGAGCCGGTCCAATGATCGCAACCTTCACCCAAGTTAAAATGTCCAGGAAAATTTACAGTGATAATCGAAATTTACTATTTGTATCGTATTGGTTATAGGGTGAGCTAGTTTGTCACTAGAGATTTTATAGCCAGATATTGTGATAGAATTCCTAAATGTCGCATGGCTACTGAGTCAAATTCTAAAACAGAATTCACACCGTAGTTTTACTTTGCCGACAGGAGTCAATATTAATCTAGCTATTTACTCTAATGGGTGGGAGTCGAAAATACGAGTTTGTAAATTAGGCATTAGCCATGGTCTATTCCGTTCGGAATAAACTCTCGTTGGACGGTACTGTTATCTCGGGTAACAGAAGCAAATATCAAATTTCAAACTAAAGCACAAACTGTAAGACAATATAGAGACACCAAATAAATAAGCACATTTGTAATTTTATATTCCCAAAAAATATCGTTGCGATGTTTGCCACGTTCATGAAAACTTACCACAACCTGAACCAACCTGAATCTCGATAAAACTCATATATTTAATAAAACTTTTGCGCGAAAGCTTAAAAATACGTTTATAGATTACATAAAATTAAATTATTTTTTTTCGGAACAATGTATGTATGTGCTAAACCACAAAAACCTATAGGTTTAATAATACATTTTCATTGTTTACGTTAAATTTACGGCAACTTGCCGAATTTCAGGCTATAAGTCGATACGGTTGCTGAGATATGACGATTTTAATTTTTCGAAATCTTTTAATGGATTTCCAGTAAAATTTGCTTTTTGCAGATCCACACTTTTGCGTAAGACGTGTCGTATCCATATCCTTCCTGCGTCCATCGGAGCCGCACGCGAACTCGATCGATCGCAGTACACGGAATTGCAACGTATTCATGACGTATATCGACGTAGTCTACGTGACAGAGAATTGCCGTATTGGCTGCGAATACGGCAATTCTATACCCATATTTCAAAGAGTTTTCATAATTCTATTTGGATTAAAAATATTTTTAATTCTTTTTTAAACAGGATTTGCTGGGAGCCTCTCCATGTTGGCTGCTTTGTGTTGGTTGCTTTCTTTTATGGTACAAGAGGGCAAACAAGCAGTCGGATCCATTTTCATGACCACCGACGCCCATAGGCATACGCATAGAGGCTATGCAGATGCGCTGCCCTCCTTTCTCCTCCCCCCGCCAAGGGCAACCAGCTACTAAAACACCACAGGAAACACAACAGCACAGCTATCACTTTACGCACGTCTCGCGTAAGCGAGAGGTACCTCCCCCGGTCGTGCCAATTTGGCTGCGTGCAAGCATGCAGCGTGGCACGACCTCTAGCTTTGTTGATATATGGGACCAAAGAGGGTTCCAGGATTATGTAGGTGACAAATTATATGCTTATTTTTCAATACCAATCAGAAGCGGTTAGGCCGTTTACCTAAATGAAGGGTTTCGTCTGTATTTTAGCATAGGTAATACAGTCATTATCGAGAAAAGTTATTTAACAATAATAGAATTTTTAAAATTGGAGATCATAAATTCTAGTTAGCTTTGTAATATAAGTATATTAGTATTTAAATAGTATATATAGAGCGTAACTTGGACACTGTACATACTTGTACACATGGGATAGTTTTATCCCGAAAAAATGTTCCTATGGGATGTCATAGGATGATTTTCTATGTTTCACGAGATCGAAATTTAAGCGGATGAAACCGCGGGGCGCATAATTAATAAGTATTAAATTACATTTCTATGTTATCTGCACTTTGTTATTCATATTTTTAAAACTGGGGTTTCATGAAAATATAACTCCGTGCCTTACAAGTTCAAAGCAAGCAAAACAAATAAAAAATAACAAAGAAAATCACTGATAAGGAACTCGCAATAAATTGCATGTTATTTCTGATACTTTTGGTTTTTTACCAACTTGAGTTGTCTGCAGTCGTTTAATGTTTAATATTCAGAGAGATAGACTTAAACCGGCGTAAAGTGACAGCTGGGCTGTTGCGTTTCGTGCGGTGTGAGGCGGGGGGAGGACAATGGAGGGCAGCGCAACTGTATGGCCTCTATGTGGATGTGTATGGGCGTCGGTAGTCATGAAAATGGCTCCGACAGCTCGTTTGCCTCTCTATATCATAAAAAAATTAAAAATAACTTGCATCCATCCCAGACAGTTTGCCGTACTCGTCACCTCATCTAGTCGATGATGAGTTGATGATTGACTCACATTTATAATATCTATCACAGGCTGTCAGCGCAATAAAGCTGGTCGGTCTCAATTATTATACTGCCAATATTATTGAATGTTTAAATGGCGTGATATCGGTGACATAGATTAGGTACCAGATTGTTTTTATAACGGTACTTGTACGCGAAAGAAACAAACACCTATGTTTCATGGCATGTTGAGTCACCTGTGTGATTTAATTATATAATAAACTCAAAAGAAACAATTAAAATAATTGATGCAAAATTACGTGAAGTCCTTGTTACTTCATTATAAGAAGAATGCATTATTTGCATACTTTTTAAGTTAAAAATTTCGAGACACGCTTGAAAAACTTTTAAAAATAAATAAAATGCATTTTATTCATATGCAAATTGAAAATAATTGAAGAAGAAAAACAACATAGAAAATATTATGATGAAACGTAATTAAAATAACATGCAATTTACATATTTTTTTAATCTAAATTTTAAAAATATTATATATTAATGTAAAGTAAAAATAACATTTATTTTCTTGCACTGTCTAGGCCTAAATAAATATTACTAATTATATAAGTTACTTTGGTTTCTATACACGTTTGTAAAGAAAAAAACTTTATACAAGTATAACCGCAAGTGTTGCCCCTCGAACAGTTAGTAATCTACGTGCATAATACGTCTTTTAAACAGAGAATTTGAATAGAAATGCGTAGGAGATCTGGTCACAAAAGGGCAAATTAATAAAAACAAAACGTATTGAAAGGTTTTGGTAAAGCTAGCTATGCGGGATGTATAGCTAGCTTTACCAAATCAGGTCAGTAGCACTGTATATCTTGCTAAAAAAATTAGAAATCTCATTAATGGTTATATCGTTAGGTTGCTTTTTTTATTTATATGCTATAGGGGGGCAGACGATCTGTCGGAGTCCATTTTTATTACTACCGACGCCCATAGGCATCCACATAGAGGCTATACAGAAGCGCTTCCCTCCTTTCTCCTCTCACCTCCATGAGCCATCGGCTACTTACACACCGCACGAAATGCGATAGCAGCAAAAAAAAAACGCGACAGCACAGCAGCTGTCACTTTACGTAGGTCTCGTGTAATCAAGAGGGACCTCGCCATTCGTGCCGGCCCAATCCGGCTGAATGCAAGCATGCAGTGCGACCTCTTACTAAAAACTTGCTGGTCCAACTATAATATAATGAACAGTATTTTTTTATACTTAGAATAAAAGGGCAAACGAGCAATCGGAGCCATTTTAATGAGTATCGACGCCCATAGACATCTGTAAAGAGGTTAAACAGACGCTTTGCCCTCCTTCCTTTTCCACCCCCTATAGCCCACCGGCTACTTACACATTGCACGAAACGCGACAGCACAGCTGTCACTTTACTCCGGTATTGTGTGAACCAGAGGTACCTTTCCGGTAGTGCCGGACCAATTGTCACTTAAATATTATTATTATAAATAAATTGAAAAAAAATAACTTTTAAAAAATAGAGTTTGTGAATTGAATGCGCTAAAGACTATAAAACAATATAACTTTAGCAAGGAAATTAAACATATATATATAGTACAAAAACTTGTCGCGAAATTTATACGGTATTTAATTGACTTGAAATTTTAAAAAGATCAAGTTGTTTAATTTGATTTCAATATATACAAGTCAATGTCGACGTATTGTCATCCAATTTACACGTGTATCAAATTTCAGCTCAATAGTATATAGGAAGTGGGATTTAAAAACCCTTACTAACAATTAACAGTTAAAAAAAGCTTATAAAAACATCGAGCTCTTTGTAAAACTATCTAAAGTTAGAATAAAAATTATTGGAGATTAATGAATGATAACAAAAACAACCTTAATTATTTTATGTATGCCTTATAAAGTGGGTTAATATATTACATAAAGGTTACATTAAGCATTTTAGGTCGGGTTTTTTAATCAGCATAAGCGGCAAACGATCGGTTGGGTCACCTGATGTTAAACGATTACCAACGCCCACAGACATCCGCAACACCAGAGGTCTAACCGATGCGTTACCGGCGTATCAGAGATAAATAAATTCTTTTCTTGAAAACCTAGGACGTGTCAGTCAAGAAATACGGAGGGGGGCAAGAGACTCCATTTTAAAGCATCTCAAACGTGGGGATTGTAAAACATTAATATTATATAAGCCGCGACGCAATCAGCAAAAGTAAATATGTAAACATTCCCGTAGTCATGAATCATTTTAGGTACATTGATATTAATACTTATACACAAAACCTAATTCTTAAAAAAATAGGCATAGTAGAAATATTGACGAAAAATAAAGCTTTGCAGAATTACTACACACCTCACTCTTTTGTACCAAAGCTAATTTTATCCTAACGAAGCGAAGCGCACGAGGAGCCCGTAAAGTGAATTTATTAATGCGTTGTACCAGCCAATGGCAGCTTCGTATAAATATCAATGGGGAGGAAATAAACAAGTGCCTGAATTATTTACATCCTCCAAACCTTAATAATATGTTAATCTAAAACTAGTAAATTAGCAAAATTTAATTATTTCGGTAAATTGGAATTGGACCTAATGGATTATTTTAAGAATCGTTCAAGATATTTATAGGATTTTCCGCTGATTCATATTGCATGGCAGGATAAAGTTTGTCACGATTGAGGCATAGGGTGACATTTTAACGCTTGCGCCCTACGCCCTTCCGGCGTCTGAAGTTTGCGCATGCGGAGGGTTAATTCTTTTGAGAACTGCCCCCTGGTCGATAGTATGACGTGGAAGGGTACGCGTGCGCGTAATACTATTCAACAGTCAAGTGCTTAGCGACATGGCGGACAGCGAATTTGAAGAATTTCGGAGAGTGTTTGACAAATTACCACAACATATTAAAGCACCAACACCGTTCTATTCGTAAGCATCAAAATTTTTCAACCCAAAACAGAACCATACCCCGTTTATTTATTTATTAATTTTAATTAATTATAATCACAGTTTAGTGCCAAATGTTGGTTTGGAAGATGAGTCTCCATCATCAAAGAGTGAGACGCCAGAAGAAGATGGGGACGTGGAAGGTAGCACGGGGCAGACGGACATTTCCCCCATGCAGACCGACACGGCTGACTCACAGCGGAGTCCTAGACATCAAACCTTAACAAGTGGCGAACGGAGGAGGCGAAAATTACCAGAAATACCAAAAACACGCAAACGTGAGTGGACTTTTTTTTACCTTTTATCAATAAAATGCTGGCGATCTGCGATGTTTCATATTTTACTTCTTGCAAAATCATGAGCCGTGCGAGTTTCTTAACGTTTGTCCATTTGATGAACCTTGTTCGCGTCTTGTATTTTCTTTTTCTTTAATCTTTAGCAATTTCTTTAACAATGTATTAGCGACTTTAGTATAAACGATTAATCATCACCGACGCGAATCGGGGATCTCTGTATAATATAGCAACACTTATAGGTATTTCAGAAGATAAAGAAGGCGATATAGTAAACATTGCTTTAAATATTGTGTAGGTAACAATATACATTTTATTAGTGTGTGTACACTAATGACAGCAAGGATGTAAGTCGTAGTCTTCGTAAACGTTCAATTAACTAAAGTGCACTTGCTTCTGATGGTTCGTAAAGCCTTTCGTCCCGGATGTCACTAATTGTACTAATTGACATCGTTATGTTATGCCAATCTGCTCTCAAAGGAAGAAACGAGCACAATTTATAAAAGTGGCCAGATTTAATTACATTTGCAGTCGGACAACGAAATTGTTTTGTAAGGGTTTCGTTTTTACTTTTGAGTACGGAACCCTAAAAACGGTCAATGTTAGTTAGTGTATGGTCGACATCTGACTATTTGCGTATACGATTATAATTATTGTTAAAAAATATCATTACTTATTGCTGACAAACTACTACTATACTTATTATCTATATAAATTTATAATATATCTTATTGTCAGATTTTTATCTCATTTGTAAAGAGCAATTGTAATTATATAAGTAATTAATTAGTTAAGATTTTGTGAAAAAATTATTTCAATTCAGTAAGGGGTAGTGGCATACTGCATCGTAGCCGAATGGAACAAGGCCAGATGTTCTGTCGCGTTTCCTGCGGCTTGTTACTTTCCCAAGGAAGCCTGTAGCCATCAAGAGATTCCGACTGAGCGATTTCCCCCTTATATAATTTCTACTGTTCATTAAGACCTACAAAGTAGGTATAACTCATGCCTACAACAGGAGGACTGCTGCTACAAATTAATATAAATATATTAGATATAACAAAAATCATAGGCTCGTCTTCTCATTTGCAATTTTCGATCATATCATCATCATCGAAAATAGAATAAAAAAACCGATCAAGCGCGAGCCTTTTTGTAATTTTTTTTTCATTCTAGCGTACTTTTTTTTTTTTATTGTTTCCAAATTATTATTAAAATGATAATTGTATTTTATAAATTGTCTACTACTACTTTACTATCCTACTCTCTCTCTCTACTCTAGAAATATTTGTTTTCTTAATGAATTTTTCTATCGATATTCTTAACTTGTTATTTATTTGAGTATCCGGTGGCCCATTGGGAGAGAGGGGATGATACGACGCATCTGCGTAACAATTATGCGAATGTCCACAGGCGTCGGTAGTCCATCAAAAGGCACGAATTGCTCGTTTGACCCTTATGCTATAAAAAAAATTGTGCTTAATATAAAACCAAGGAAAATCTTAAATAATCTCCAATTTTGGCCCAGTTCTCGAAATACGCCAACTGCATAAATAACTTTGTACTTCCATATAAATAAGTAATATTACAACGTTTACATTTGCAGGTAACGAATTAGTGTAGATATGTGTAGTCAGAGCCTTTAATGACGACCAACGCCCATAAAAATCCACATGGAGGTCATGCAGATGCGTTGCCCTACTGCCTCCTCCCCCCACCTGGGTCAACGGGGTCTCGTGTGAGCGATACGCACGTCCCGGCCATGTCCGTCCCAATTCGGCTGCAAGGCAGTATAACTCTTTTCAAAAGTTTAGTGAAATGTCGTTCTATTTTGCTGTACTCAGGTGAAGTTTCAGTATGATGTATAGTCAGAGCTTGTACTATAGCTCTGAAAGCTATCGCTGCCTTGCTGCGCGCTTAGATTTTAAAGTTAGTTCGTTTCCAACTACTTACTACTTTTCATACATCATTCATTTTTCATTTTCATTCATACTTTGATCGTCGCTTATTTTAAGTCTAGACAATCTTGTAAGTAAAGAAGATAAAACATAAAACGAAAACTAAATCTTGGACAAGTTAGCTTCAATACTCACTTTATCGACGGATTTGGCAGTTAGAATTTGGAATTTGATTTTGCACTGGAATTTAAAAAAGTTTCATACATTTATGTATTAAATATACAGTAGCCAATTCTATGTCTACATATAGGATACTGAAAACGGCCGTAAAATTTTCAAATAGAAATGATTTCGTGAGCAAGGATTTATTTTGATCGATGATCATGATTAACGTAAATGTTCTATCATAATTTTATAAGATTTTTCTATATTTAAAGTTTTGAATCAAGTTAATGGTCTCCGCACACTTATCAAATTGGAAATGGATTGTAACCGTATCACCTCGAGCCGGTCAGTATTCTTTGTAAGGAACTTCATACTCCAATGCACACTAGTGGGAAACGTAACGTCTTCGCTTTTCTAGGCGATGTGTTTACGATTCCTTTCCGAGTTGAAAAGTGTGCGGTGACTAAAGTTTGAAAATATGACAATTTACTTTAAATCGCGTAGACTTAACTTTGCATTACGCGTACCACCCGCGTACCTATATAATGCACCTATTAGACTAATGTCTGAATATAATTTTGTTGATTATTTATTAACCCTTCTAGAAATATATCTTATAGAAATGGTTCTAAATATAGATTTACTGTCATTATCAAATCAAATATTCTGTTCAAGGTCTTAATTTCTCATCATTAAAAACAACAACAAACAGTAATAGAATTCATATTGCATTCAAACTGTATTTTTATTAGTCCTTCACATAGATTTAGAATTGTTCTCACTACGTAAATCTATGGTCCTTCAACTAACCCTTTACACGTGGTACTTTTAATGTCAATATTAAACGCACACTGTTACAAAGTTGACAATAAATAAACTTCAAGAGATGGCGCCTAGTAGCATTACAGCTTTGATTGAGCCAGGACGTACAGGACACCTCTTTCTTGTGTTTTTGTGAGTTTCCGTTGTCTCATTGAAGGGTAGGAGTGCAAATTGTCCACACGCATGACAATTATCCTGATAACTACTATGACAAAAATATACTATTCTGTAAATGAAAATATACTTTATAGGAATTTTGTCATATCCTATATTCGAACTCAGCAGTTAAAATAATTGAACAAAATTGTCATAATATTAACAATAATTATTATATTTAACTCTGAAATCTAAATCTTATTGCCATGTCACGATATTTTCACAATTTCCTCCTCCCTACTCCACATTCATAACTTTCTTCATACAAACACGCCGGTTGCGAAGACTCTTTATGCCACCTTCGAACCGCGCCAGATCAATCTGATCATGGTTCGCCAGTCTTGTCCTTCTCCACCAACATCCCTCCACCTTCACATTTTATCTATTCTTAAACTTTCATCAGTCCTTATTTCTACATATCCAAACCAACGGAGCATGCCTCTCCGCATCTCTCAATTAATTGCTACGAACGCAATCGATAAGTTCAATAGATTACCTATAGAAACTGCCGTAAGCTAGTTCAGTGCGGTAAAACATTTCAGTGATTTACTTTTCAGCAACTAATGTATATCATTGATCTGGTTTTGAACAACTTAAGTTATTTATTTTACAGCAATAGGTACAAGTCATCCAGCCTCTCTAGCAGATGAATTAGGATCGCTAACCGGCGTCCTCATCAGGCCAGCATGCCAAGGACGACCATTGCTCGTCCTCAAGTGTGGCTACCTGCTTGATGAAGACTCCAGTCCTGACTCCGAAAGACTGCAAAGTCTGGGGGATGTCGACAGCGGTCACTCAACAGCGCACTCTCCTATAGATACGGGCCCGAAGAGCTTATCACCGACGCCTCTGCAACAAAACGGTAAGATTCTTTTTTTTTACAAATGACTGTGATGTGATTGCATGCGAGTATTCAGGTTTGGAGATCCTGGTATTAAAAAGTTAAACTACAAAGTTGAAGAAACCAAATATTAAAAAAAATCACACCACGTTAGCCTAGCCTCGTGTTTAAGTACCATAAGGACGATGAAAATATATTTAAGACTTTTTATACATTTTATTAGTTTTATGTGTTTATGATCTTTATTATAGAAATACCCTTAATACCTATGTATTCTATTCATTATTTTTGGGGTACGTTCGGAACCAGAAATTTAGATCACTGTTTATATGCTGTGTAGGATCGATGGTGCAGGCATCCGCCACAGATTGCACTTTTAGTTTACTGAAATGAAACAGTGATTACAGTAGAGAAGGTCGGATTACCTATGTATGTGCAATAAATAATAATAATACTTTCCCTCCCTTATGACTCTTAGTTCAAGTATGACCTAACATGGCTAATGTAGCCAATTTTGGCCTTGAAGGTTCGTGCACAGCTGCTGCATGTGAGGACACCGTTAACGTAATTAGATACTATGATGGAAGGCGGCTTACTCTTTAGATGGTGCCTCTTCGTGTCCAGATCGCGCCTCCGTTCCTTTTCAAACTCCAAGACACGTTTATGCACCAGATGACGCCACTCAGGCAGGTTGGCAGCCTGCTGCTTCCGTCCCACATCCCTTCATGTCTCTTAAGCACATCCTTAAACATCAAAAACTGGCCTTCGCGTTTAGGCTTACCATGTTCGAGTTCTGAGTAAAAGATGCGCTTTCCCAGTCTCCCTTTAGACATACGGGATGTGACCGCACCATCGCAATTGCCTTCGCATTAGATGCGCTTCAGTGCCGCACACATTCGCTCGCCTCCAAATATGTATGTGTAGTGTATGTCCGCAGTGGTGATTGTAGCAGGGTTTGTAAATGTTGATTCTGGATCGCGAAGCGTGTCATTAATATAAGAGTGCTTTTTAGAAGGTTCAGTTATGCTACTGACTATGCGCCTCTTGTCATCTTAAATCAGTGGAATCTGATACTGAATAGCCAGTTGCGATCGCGCTTATTACGTTGGGTTCGCTAATGCTGGACGATCACCAATCGATGTACGACAGTATATGCTTTCTGAGTTATAAGTAGTGGTGCCGAACTATCGATAGTTCCTCTATCGATAGTTGACCTCAAAAATCAGTTGGGATATCGATAGTGTTGATAAATTTGATACTATCGATAGTATCGATAGCATAAAATATAACAATACTATTAGTGCTATCGATAGTATCGATAGCATAAAATATAACAATACTATTAGTGCTATCGATACTATCGATACTATCGATAACTTTCGATCAGTCAAAACTATTGATACTATCGAATGCACAGCGACTATCAAAGTTAGATACTATCGATAGTACCTATCGATTCTATTATAGATCATCAAAAATATCGATACTTTCGATAGTCCTATCGATGTTCTCACTATTTCCACACTATCAATAGACTATCGATATAAGGCTATTGAGCGGCGTCACTAGTTATAAGGTTCCTTCAGCGACAGCCAGACTAGAAGTAACGAACGACAGCTTGATTTATTTTCAATGTTATCCGTGTGTAGGGGAAGACGGGGTTCGACGTTCCGATTTTTGTGTAGGAGACAATATTAATGAATTAGTAAGATTGGCGATCATAATTTCTTTGTAACTAGATGCATAAACTATTCTAGTTTCAAGATGTATAGTTAGATTTATAGAAATAATAATGTATTTTGTCTCAAAGTTATTTTTCTGTAGTAAGTCGACAAGGAACAACTCGCCCCACGGAGGGGCTGGTTGTTCCTCTGTTGGGGCAAGTTGTTCCGCTGTCGTTAATCACGCAATGTTAGGTGAATCTCTATATATATAGTCAAATATTGCATACTCAACATAATATTGATGAAAGTTTTATAAACAAAACTATAAATAAAATTTTTTTTTGACGAATTTTCAAAAAAGTTTTAAATTAATGCAAATAAAACTATAAAAAAACAGTAACAATCATCATTACAAGATTATGTACCTAATACAAACACCAACAACCCAATCAATGATTCATGAAACCTATTTATTAGTCCATATGTGGACTAATAAATAGGTTTCATGTAAAGATTGTAGTATGTACGCGAGCTATATTTTTACAAAATCTATTTATTGATTATTGCATAAAAGATAAGCTTTTATAATTATTTTAATAGGATTAAAAGCGAGGTATATAATTTACCACGGCTTTCAATGGGTCATCAAATAAATTTAAAACAAAAAAATATAATACTAAATATTATCATACATGTACACGTACTTAACTGATTTTAATTTTTTTGTATTCGCATAATTTGCACCACATAACGATTTTTGACAACACCGTTTGTATAAATTTGACTAAGAGAAGCTCTATAATTATTAATCATCAAAATGGATATTACAATAAACGACTTGAAGAATAACAATTACCATAAAAGCATTAACCTACACCAGGACTACACAAAAGTTGGCGAAAAGGCCGTCCATGATATGACCACAGAAAGTACGCTCAGCAGTATAATGACAACATAACCAAAGTTAATTATAAACAAGGTTGATAAAAGCGAGAGGCATGACAGTTGGTCCGTTTAGTTGATCAAAGTGGAAAGACTGATGAAACCACATTATATTTAGTGTATCATTTCCAGGCTACACAATAATAAAATTAGATCAATCGGAGCAATAGTTAAGCCACAGGATTTTTTTAAAGTTGTTTCTCACTTCGTACACACTGTATCCTCAGCTGATCGAGCGCCCTGTCGCCGTTAGTCCGCCGGGTTCATTCACCCCGAGGTGTAGTCGCCGGGTACAAAGTCAAAAAAATCATGTTACATGTTTTCGCTATTTAACTTGTTTGAAAAAAGTATTTTCGTATACTTGCCGTAAACTTTTTTTTATTCGTTTCGGATTAACTGTGGACTTAAGGCACTTATAGGACATGTGGTTTAATCGCCTCTCGCTTTTATCAAGCTTGTAGATTGCTTCTTATTTATTTCTCTAACTTTAATTAAACGTACAATGTGTCTGGGAAATAATATATTATTAAATTTATATCATCTAAAAATATTCCTTCTATAATGCCAGTACTAGTGATACAGTAATAATATTTTGTTTCTATAAATATTAGCTCTAACGAATAAAGAAACAATAGCGTGGGTATAACAAAAGATAAGATAAGCATTTACTTTAAAGTATTCAAAATATATTTGACGACGCCGTATGGCTATCGTCACACGAAGGGCGGAGAAAGGAATTCGGGTAATATGGGATAAGCTGACTTACCTGAAGTCCAAGTAAAATGCCGCCTCTCTCGAACACACCACACTTATAATTAAATAGTTTATTATGAGCCGACAAAGCACTGGGTTAGAGTGAGTAATAGTTTTAGTAGCAATAAATATAGTAGCTTGATTTAAGCACAACGGAAACACTCGTAATAGCTATCTACGCAGAAGCAAGTAACGTGCAAGCCAGCCCAGACCGGGGAACGAACTGGGGCGAGCGCGTCTGTGTGGCGCCGGCTCCGTTGCCGCGAAAACCGGTTTTGTTTTTTAACGTCACGAGCTAGCGTGAACAATATTTTTGTTACAAATATAAGCCCAACCTGTACGCAGCTACTGATTTTTCAGTGTAAGAGGAGTGTAAAATTTTTGTGTAAAAAAAGCTGTACACTTTCAAAAATAAGATACATTGTCTTGAAGTTGTATTTAATATATTATTATATTATTTATACCAAACTGGTGTGCAACACTCCGCTGTTGAGTAAACCAAGGCTAAAGTTGACGTCCGTAATACTAAGGCGGAAGCGCCCCTTTATTTTTATTAATTGGAGCCTGGTCCTCAATTTTTGAGCCACGTTGTGAAGGTGTTGTTTAAACCTTAAGGTCTTGAGTTACTCCTAAATATTTGACGGCGTGACTGTGTTTGACAGGCTCTCCGCAGAAGCTGACATTTAATTTTCTATTTGCAAGACAGTTTGTTAAATGAAAGCTTGCTACCTCTGTCTTAGAGGGGTTTGGATAGAGCCGCCATATTTTGTAATAGTCTCCAAATATTTAATAAATTTTATAATAGTGCACACACCTGCAAAGTAGACATAAAACTTCACGAGGTTCACAGAGCTAATCAAATCTACCCCCTTGCCATGGTTACCTGTCCTATCGCATATTCCGCCACCAAAAGATATGCCTATCCGCAAAATATTGGACACCTTACCTCGGACCCGACTAAAATAAAGATCCCCAATCTGGACAGACCAACGTCTGGAGACCAGATACGATGTTACATCGGAGTGGCGGGCTACCTGGGAGCCTTTTGAAAACCCACATCTTTCTGTGCTCATAACGCTCATAACGAACCCAACTAAACAACAACCTGGTTTTAGCGCTTCTAGACCGGTTTGGGTAAAACTGAACCGGTTCAGAACAGGACATGGTCGGTCAAATCACCATCTTCACAAATGGGGGCTACGAGAGTCACCGTCCTGTGAATGTGGAGAGCTTGACCAAACTCTAGCCCATATTGTGAACGACTGTCTCTCGCTCTTTTGTTTTCAAGGAGGTTTGTCCGAACTTCGTCGGTTCCCACCAGCAGCTGAAGAACGGTTGCGAAGTTTAGATGTAATGATATAGGATCCTATGCAGAGCCATACGATATGATGATGATATTATTTATACTTTCTTTCTCCATTTAATTCAAATGATTATGTGTATTGCAAATAAATAATTCTTATTATTATTTTGAATAAAAGCAATCGAACGTAACACAAGTGTAACACTTCTCTTACTCACTTCACTCTTATATTTCTGGCACATTATTATTTTCAGTACATCGGTTGTTATGGCGCAAACCCCAGTAGGGATTTAAATATGCATAGTATTTTATCTTTAATAAAGTAATATACTAATATTATAGGTTATAAATTGTACAACTAGTTGTTTTCCCAGAGGGGAAGAAAGGGATATCCCAAAACAAATAAGAAAATATATTTTTTTGGTAGATCACGCCCAATGAAGTAGTCGTGGCTAGTATGACATGTTTGTACTCGTATTGTTTGCAGTATCGCCATCCTCGAGTTGCAGTATTAGTGGAATCAATTTTGCTGGTAACATTACCACTGTACCACATAGTCAATTAGAAATGCTAGAAGCAACGCACAGAGGCCTACACAAGTTTAATCCTAGACATCATGATGAAATTGAAGTGGAAATCGGTGACCCTATTTATGTTCAAAAAGAGGCAGAAGATTTGTGGTGTGAAGGTAGGTATAGTGTCTGATTGGTAAACATGGTATACAAAAAATAGAAATGATTTATTCATTCCTTACCTGTAATTTGTATATTCATATGCAGGGCAACAGTAAAATTTTGTATTGTTATTTTTCACATAAACTATAAACAACAACATATTAAGCAGGTTTGTGACAGCAAAAAAATATATTTGTATTATTACAAAAAATAAACATTAGTATTTAATATAACAATATAAATTTTATTTTTCTGTCCTGATCACCATCACAGGTTATGCTCCTAAGACAACGATCCATGTCTCTTGGTGGAGTATATCCACAATACGATAGGTAGAGTTGATACATAAGTGTGATACTGATGTATCAACTTTACGTATCGGCATACAATATACATATAAATAAGTATTGCTTATTATAAAATATATCAAAGTCCAAGACTGAAATATTTACGTTTTAAATTGTTAATAATTATTAAACTAATTAGGTAATTTGCAGGTGTAAACCTACGGACAGGACAGCAAGGGATATTTCCTTCAGCATATGCAGTAGACATGGATTATAATGACTTTGATCCAGCAAATGCTAAAGTAAAGAGAGAGCGCTATTTATTAGGGTAAGCTTAAAGTATTGATAATAATAATATAAAGGAATTAGAAAATATTTTAGTTATATGCGTATAGCGTTATGGTGGTTAATAAGCATTTTTTTTTGTTCGTAGATATATGGGTTCTGTAGAGACATTAGCCCATAAAGGTACGGGAGTGGTTTGTCAAGCAGTAAAGAAAATTGTTGGTGACAATAGCGGGGACCCCGGCGCTCAAGCTTGTATATTAGAAGTCTCTGATCAGGGTCTTCGGATGGTGGACAGATCAAAACCTGATGTAAGTTCGACTATTTGATTTTATTAAATGTCGTCGGAGATTAAATGTTCTATGAACATTTCAATTAATATTTTGAAGATATAAGCTCCGCATTTTATGAGAACAGTTAAGAGGTTTAATCTATTTTGTATACCAACATAATCACGCTTGTTCATAATATCACACATATAACTGCATATAACGTTGTGAAGTTAAGACACGCTGCGGCCTTGAGAACAAGACTTAAGAACAACACAGCATCCTGTGTCTAGTGGCATTTCTCAAGTTTTCAATCATTGCAAGTCACTTTCCGCTTTTTATTAAAATTTGACAAATATTTTAAAATCGATCGGAGGGAAGGGTAAAGGACCAGTGAAATAGCGAAGTATCGACCTGTAGTTTATTTCCACATGTCCTTTACCTTAACATTCATACCAAGTTCAATCAACTAATGCTTATATATTCATGGCTATTTCACGGCCAGTATCGTGTTGAGGACATATTAATAGTCCACATCGATTGCATTTTTTATTAATGCTCTTCGATGCTACGTTACATAACAAATCGAAGTACAAGATCTGATAAAGCATCGCTTTTTTAAACATTTATTTCGTAACATACTTTTTTATTATTATTATCACAAATTTGAAATCACATATAGTATCTTAAATGTGGTTTAGCACAGGTGGGCAAACAACCACTTACAGCTATTTGGTGCTTACCGACTCCCGTGTGGCACGCCTATGACAATTAGTCGTTTATTATTATTATTATTATTATTATTAATCCTTTATGTATCACCTGAGGCCGGCAAACTGTACGGAATACGGCATCTTATCGCCAGTTCTGTATATTTAATAAAATATTTTTTTTAGTGTTTATTTAATTTTTACTATTTTCTCCTTTACAGAGAACTCGTTCAGGACCATGCATTGATTATTTTTACTCATTGAAAAACGTCTCCTTCTGCGCTTTTCATCCCCGAGATCACAGGTATCTGGGCTTCATCACAAAACATCCGACGTTGCAGCGGTTCGCCTGCCACGTCTTTCGAGGACAGGAATCAACGAGACCCGTGGCAGAGGCAGTTGGGTAAGATTTTCACAAACTTTATCTCTTTCCCTGATGAAAACCCACAAAAGTCTTGGATTCAAATGCCTAAGCAATATCTCAAAAATGGATGCTTGTGTTACTAAAATGAAACGAATTAATAAATACATTAGAACGACTCTAATTTTTTTAAATAATTTAATTTGACATAATAACCTTAATTTGTATTGTAATATATACTTGCTAAATATTTGCAACATTTTACTACTATTTACTCTTCAACAAAGTGAAGAATGTCATTGCACAATATGTTGCAATTTTTAAGTAAGATAAGACTAATCCATTGTGATGACTTATTCAATTACTTTTATAAATCAATTGTATTATTTTGGTAAATCGGTGTATTTTTTTTTTCAGGAGAGCGTTCCAAAGGTTCTACCAGAAGTTTATCGAAACGGCATATCCCATTGAGGACATATACATAGAGTAAAGCAATAAAATTGCAATATCTAGGTGTAAGCTTTACTTCTTCATAGTCTCTTAGCGTTTTGTAAATAATATCATGACAAATTATCACATTCTATTGGATAAGGTTGAAACAAATGTATGGTAATGTTTATTTCATTTAAATGAACTGATTTATATATTAATTAATATTATTCTTTATTTATATTAACTATTTCCATATATCATAACTCAATATTTATAAAATTATTATTACTTTGTAATTAAATTCATATTATATCGCTCAAATGATAACGCTAAGCGACTGTGAATTTTGCTGTCGTTCTTGGACAAATCAACGGACTACACTTACAAGAAATCACTGAATAATATTTTTAACAAAACTAGGGCCTTAACACTGTAGATAATAAATCATTATTATTTTTATAGACAAGCAAGTTTTGTGCGCAAGCAAAAAATGTATGACAAAAAAAGCTGGAAATAAAACTAGTTCAGTTTTCGCAGCATTTTCAAATGGCGCGCCCTTCGCTCGCATTTCCTTCTGTACTCATAGATGTGGCTGCTTTGTTACGTCACTGATTGCTCGTATAATAATTTGTTGAATGAAATAGTTTATGTAAATAAATAATATAGTAAATAATAATATTTTTATATTTAAGAAACTAAAGTAAGAAAGAACTTTCTAGTCGCAAATCTTCAATCACTTTCATGTAATCTCTACGCCTTTGTATAATGTGCTATATCTATATTTGTGTAAATACTCTTAGCTCGATTATATTGCGCAGAATATTCTTAAATTTCAATAGATGCAAGAAACTTAGCAGCTGTGGTGGCCTTAACAACGGATCTCCAGCAAACTTTTTTACGAAGCCTATATTGTAGGATATTTTTGCAGTAAATAGTACCTAGTGTTTTCATGCGAATAATTAAAATCCGTCTTGAACTATAACATCACTACTTTTAACAAGTTTATTAATATGGCATTTTTTTAATTAAGTTGTTATGACTTGATTAGATGATGAACACGACTTGTGTTAAGGCCGCCATCGCATTTGTAGTTTTATTAAATGACACAATATATTTAAGGTGACAATTATGTTAGCCTTGCCTTGCGCATTGCTTTAAAATAGTATTCGTTAACATGTAACCACCGATATAAAATTTATAATAAGTGTATAAATGATGGTAGATAATTAGCACCATAATTATTCATATAATGCTGTTACTAAATAGATGATACACCAATTTTTTGTGATTTAAAATACATTAAAATACACTCATAATTGTTATGGAAAGACGAATAATACTTATTAGCAGTTAAATAATGCTAGTGGCGTAGCTAAAACCTAGGGTACTGAAGTACATAGATATTTCATAACCTTTAATTGTTACCTAAGTCATAGTTTTGGATATATTGATTAATTATATAATAGAGGTATGAAATAGTTACATAATTTATCGGAATACTTAGTATCTGAGGCGTTATAAGTCGATGTCTTCAGTCTGCAGTTTATGTAGGATTCCGATTGAACCACTAATGTCATTTAATATTACACAAATTGACTTAATAATAATTTTCAAGATAATAATAATATAATATTGGAAAAATCACTATAGGTTAGCCAATGTTGGATAGACTCGCTAGTATTAGCATAGTGCTATATGATTGTGGACTTAGCTAGTCTGGCAATAAAGACACACACTATGACACCTAGTCAACTGTTATACAAGGTTGATACGAGCGAGAGGCATTAAATTAAACCACATATATATCATCCTAAATTAACGATTAACAAGCCAGATATCAGCCTTGTATATCATCCTAAATTAACGATTAACAAGCCAGAAAACATTTCAAGCAATTCTAAAGACCCATTCACTGCCCAAAAGTTCTTTTCTTCTGTGTTATTGATATTCCTTTAGTTTCCGTGGTCGCCTAGTGGGTCAGTAACAAAGTCTTCCACTCTCGCACTTAGCGGAGAAATTAGATTTACAAGAACCATTTACTAGGTACAATATCCAATTGCTAGCTACGCCACATTATAGCACAACCTGAAAAAAAAATTAAATAAATTTTGTCGAGCCGCACCAATGAAAAACCAATAATTACGGCTAAATACAGAATCTCGTGTACTGTGATATATTTATATTGTGCAATTTGCAAAAAATTATTTATTTCATAACCAAATGGTATTAATGGGCTATTTTTATTTCACGATTTTTAGTAATACTTATTTTACCACCATATATTTTCAATTAACCAAATAAATCACATTTTTCATAAATATAAATCTATTTAGATACTTATTGAATTTAAATTGACATAAACGTACGTACGTACGTCTAATTTAAACAATATATTTCAATTATGAAATGCATCCAAATATTAGATGGATATTGATGGATATGAATATTATTGAAAGAGGGGTGAACCCTCAACTAAGATGTAGGAAATGGAAGAGGTATGTTTCACTTTTCTTCATAACTAAATTAACAAATTTGTCAAAGTTTATAAAACAAACAGTCAAATTGTGAAGTTATCCGTAGATATATTAAAATTGGATACATAGCGCATTATTATCTGCGTTATTATCCGCACTGACGAATATTAATTATAATTAATAAGTTGGCCACTAATGAGATATTATAAAAACCTGCTAAAATTAATGAATCTATAACATTCTCACAGATCTTCTACATTATTTAATAACAGCTTCTTGAGCAAAAACCAAAAGTTTGAACTTGCAATTCAACATAATTAATTGTACTGATGCAAAACCGTGTAGTTTAGTTCCCTGAATTATTTGATTTTTTATTGATAAGTATATAAACACATCAAACATAAGTTTAATATATATTTAATTTGTAAACACCTAATAAATATATAAAATCAGGCTACAAATATGTTGTTTAAAATAATATTAAAATTAATTTCAATTATTTGATTAACTATTTTACATTTGTCTGTGGCACCATGAAGCGTTGCTTGCTGTATTATTATTAATTAAAATCTAATTTGTATTGATTTTACTTATTAGTACAAATTTCAAATAGCTTTATTTACAGCCTTATTTTATTGAATCTCGTTTCAATCAATTGGCTGTACCCAACTATTAATGTACATTGTGCCATGCAATGTTGTACGATTTCATCGAATCTATTGATTTCAATTATATAGACAAATGTAGTATACCTATAAAGTAGGTATACATGTATATAATATTTAATTATTATAAAAACATATGAGCGTTACTTGTAATCGTAATAGTATTCTTTGATTTCAAATTGCTTTTGCAATGGTGACACTCTGATATCAAAACGTTCTAATGTTGTTCGCCTGAACTTGATTTAAATTAAAAGAAAAACATGTTTATTTACTTCGATTCAAAATACCTAAGCAAATTTGAACGTAACTCTAACTAAGGAATCGGTTAAAAAAAGTTTTTTTTTTACATTTACAGTGTTTTTAAAGTAAATTGAATGGCAAGCGCTGCACAGACAAGAGCCTAGCTCTTAAATTAAAAATGTCTGATCGTATTTACACAAGACTGCGAGCTTTATGTCTCCATTTTGTTTTGAATTAAGGTCCACTCCTTTTAAACTACCTAACATTAGTTAGTCCTAATGGACTTATTAGGGTTCAGGTACTCTAGTAGATAAAAAAATACGAAAGTATTTTTAAGACTGGCCTGAATCAGGTTTACCATTGTGTTGCATGTTTTTGTGGTTGTTTGAATGACCAAACGTTTAAATTTAAGCTTATTGTCAAAAATTACTTTCCCGATCACGCATTTTGCTTCAATGCAAAAATGGATCAGCACTATTATAGCTTTTTCTGATCTACACTAAACGATTTGGATCTTAAGTTTAACAATAATTATTTTTATACTTAAATCATTTTAAATCACTTTAGGAAGAGGTAGTGCCACACTGCATGCTTGCATGCAGCCAAATTGGGCCGGCACGACCGGGGAGATACCTCTCGCTTACACGAGACCGGCGTAAAGTGACAGCTGTGCTGTCGTGTTTCGTGCGGTGTGTAAGTAGCCGGTGGCCCACGGAGGTGGGAGGAGAAAGGAGGGCGAATGTATCGAAGATGTAAATATAATTGATACATACATACATTTCTGATTTTACACTCTGTAATTTAAAATACGAAAAATGTAAATTAAACACTATAGGTATAGCATTAATTGTATTTATGTTTCATATAAATTTACTTTTTTGTTTAATGATTTATTTTCTCACAGTAAATATATTTTACGCTTAGCCGACATTTTATACGTCACGATATATCTTAACCATTTTCGTTACCGTTCTGAAGCGGTCTAAACGAGAAATCGCTTTTTCTTCTAAATCGCTGAAATATCTCAAAAACATTGGTTAGTTAGTAATGTAAACTTAGGAATTCTAAACAATATCGACACACGCTGGGCATCCATGTCATTTTCAGTTTTAGTTGTCAATTTAGTATCAGATCCTTCGAAAGGCGGCGTTACGACAAATCGGACAGTGTAATAATTTTAGCTTTAATGATCTCAGACGTAATTCTATAATTCATTCACGTGTTGAATAATGTGACACTAATTTTGTACATAATAAATCGAATAACTGTCAACAAAGCAAATGACGCTGTGACTTAAAATGGATAAAAAATGTTATTTATTTTTCCATTCCTGTAATAGCGTATTTCAGAATGTTGCAGACATTAAAGTATATTATGTCAGACTGACCCTATGTTTTTTTAATGCCATAGCCCATCACATAATGATACAGGTAAGGAAAACCCCTGAATTTATTATAAGAAATAATTACGTGATATAGAAAATTGCCGAAATGCGCCCTTGCGGCCGGGGAGATGCGCCTCGGCCACACGATACCGCCATTAAGTGACAGTAATTCTGTCGTGTGTTGTGAGTTTTCGGTGGCCCATTAGAGAAGTGAAAGTGGGCAACGCATTATATTCGTCATTAGTGACCTCAAGGTCCACGATTGCTTTAAAAAAGGCCCATTTAACTATTTTATGTGGTGGGTGATCACTGTTGCAAACAATAGATTTGGTTGATTTTATCTGATGAATCTAAACAAATTAAATCTGTTAATACAGTAGGAAATACACTTACAAGTAAGGAGTAGCGTTACACTGCATTCTAATTGATTGCAGCCGAATTGGGCTGGCACGACCGGGGAGGTAGGTGCCACCGCTTCACGACATCAACGTATAATGACAGCTGTGCTGTCGCGTTTCGTGCGGTGTGTAAGTAGCCGGTGGCGCATGGAGTGGAGAAGGAGAAAGGAGGGCAGCACATTTGTATAGCCTCTTTGCGGATATCTATGGGCGTCTTTAGTGATGAAAATGCCTCCGAATTCTAGTTTGCCTCCCTATACTAAAAAAAAACTGTACTAAACATTGGTCCATAACCTCTGGGCATTAGTTATTTTGTAAATAAGTATTTGGATTTCACTACCAGGGACCATTCGCTCAAATGACCTCCCTAATGTAACTGCTATGCAGTCACGTTTCGACATTCTTATGAACCACCGCTCAAGAGCAAACCGCACGAGGATATATTTTTTTTTTTTTAGGTAGACTCTACGCTAACAGGCTGAAGGCCCAGTGCAGCTTCATCTGTATGAGAGGCGAGTGCATTAAGGTAGCTCGAGCTTCTGTATTTATGGTCGATGAGGGTGCAGACCCGCCCTTCTTTCCCAGCTAGTCGGGGAGGAGGCAAACCGGATTATTAAGATCAATAGGTTATGCTATTATTATCTTGGCCAGAAGGACAGCGGGTGTCCTTCTCTCCCCACCTCTGACGGAGGGGAGCAGCTCACGCGCGGCAGCTAAAAAGTGGCCGACACGAGTCTTGAGCTAGAAGAGCTCTATGAGCTATCATGACTGAGGGCCTGGACCCCCCCTAAGGATATATTGTGAAGGATGTCAGCACAGACGACCAGGTTGGCGCAGTGGTGCAGGGCACGGATAAGCAGAGCATGTTGCGGCAGGGGTCGCGGGTTCGAATCCCGCGTAGGCATGGATTTTTTTATCTGTGTATTTACGAGTATATAATAAAAATCGTTAATATATAAACATAAATTTAAAATTTATAAAATATATTAAATATATTTCCGTTGTCTAGTACCCGTAAGACAGGCCAGACCAACGTAGTGTAATAAGTCCATATATATTTATTTATCTGCAGAACAATTATGCGGATCTCTATGGATGTTAGTAGTCATCAAAAATCTGTGACTGGTCGTAGTTTCCTTTATACTATAAAATAATATTACTTATCCTTTTTAATATTCATTTCTGTAATTGAGAAGTTAAGAAGAGTATAGATATTTTAAAGTGTAAGCGCCCTCTATTATCGAGTAGCGGGCATGACTGAGATAAAATGGTCACAGAGGGCAGACGGTTTGTATAACTTTTGGGATTAATCACATCAAAGATGGCGGTAGCTATTATCATAGTATAAGAGCCATAAACCGCCGAAGTTTTAACTCGCATTAATGTGATGATGGCTATAACTAGTTTACGGGTATTCATAAATATCCACACAACCAGAAATTACTTCAATCTATACATCTATTACAACTTTACATTTTACGACGTTAATTGCATGAACGTCATTCCGCTTCTTTGTTAATAAACATTCCATTTAGTCTGGTGTATTGTAAGAAACCATAATGTACCATCAGAAACTATAGAGCTGATACAAGACATATATAATAAAAGCACAAGTAGAGTTATTTTAGATAAAACAGGCACTGACATCGAAATACGTAGAGGCGTTCGTCAAGGGGATCCTCTCTCCCCCAGAATTTTTATAACCGTCCTACAACACATCATGAAGGCTCTTAAATGGCAAAATAAAGGTGTAGAGATCGATGGCCAATTTCTAAGCAATCTCAGATTCGCCGACGACATCATACTCTTCGCTGAAAACTCATCACAATTAGAAAAAATGATAAATGAAATAAACTACGTCAGCAATGAAATTGGTCTAGAACTCAACACGCATAAAACAAAACTCATGACAAACAGTTTAAATACACCAATACACGTAAATAATGTTTTACTAGAATATGTCAATGAGTACACATATCTGGGAAAACAAGTGTCATTCAATAAACTAAGACACCAAAATGAACTAAGAAGACGAATAAACATAGCCTGGAATAAATTTTGGAGTTTTAAAGAAATAATCAAATACTTCCATGAAATTTAAAAAAATCATATTGGACACTTGCATCTTACCTTCTCTCACATATGCGTCCCAAACATGGATTTACAATAAGACGATTAGTAATAAAATACTAACAACCCAAAGGGCCATGGAAAGGAGCATTATGAATATAAAACTAAGACATAGAAAGAGAAACACGGACATAAGAAAAACAACAAAAATTATTGATGCACTGGAACACGGCAAAAGGCTGAAATGGGCCGGCCATGTTATACGAATGAAGGACGATAGATGGGCCAAAAAGATAACATTTTGGAACGGACCAATTGGCAAGAGAACCAAGGGCAGACCAACGATGAGATGGCTCGATGAAATTTTAAAAGCTGCTGGAAAAGATTGGCAGGATAAGGCGATTGATAGGACTCTGTGGAGAAAAATGGAGGAGGCCTTTACTCTATAGAGAGGTCCATAATAGACAAAGATAGGAAGATATTATGTAAAACGGAATGATATAATTATTAATACAAATAACTAGAATATAAAAATAGTAATATAATAGTAAGAAAATAATATAATTGTAATGAAAAATGAATGGAATTAATTTAAAAATGGTATTATTAAGTTATTTATATAAAATCGTTATATTTTTTCTAGACAATAAGTATTAAGTATGTAAATTGCATAATTTAAATCATAAATTTTATCAAAATTGTAAAATTTAATGTTTATTAAGGAAATAAAGGGCTTATTTATTATTATTATTTATTATTGTAAGAAACACTAACATATTGCCTCCTCTTCATCACTTCCCTAGCCGGTCGTCGGATGACGCAGTGGTAACGAAGCTCGGATAAGCGGAGCATGTTGCGCCAGGGATCGCGGGTTCGCTAGGTCATGGATTTATCTATGTATTATATATATTTCTACAATAAAAATCTTTAAAATATAACATTTCATATATTTATAAAACATATTAATAAATATATTTCCTTTGTCACTAGACAATGCAAGTTCTTACGGTACTTACCGCGGGGCTATGCTAGGGTATTGTGTAAAGTACCTACACAGATATTATAAAATTTCTCAAATTTATTAAAAATATTTCCTTTGTCTACTCCGTGGCACTCGTTTTTACGTTTAGTAAGGGGCTAGGCTAACATGCTCTGTGAAGTCCACAGATATTATTAAATTCCCCAGATATTGCGTAGCGTAAGACAACGGACATAACCTTCATATAATATCGTTGGGTTTGGTTTTCCGACGCGTATTTTTTTGCAAACTTTTTCAGTCAAAAAAACGTCAAACAGAAGTCGTTAACGACATTTTTTTTTACTTTATACTTAATATCGTCCCGTACGAGTTATATACATTCATACTTCACACAAATTAATTCAGCACTTATTGTCTAGTTTTCTCTTTAACAAAGCCCCATATTGTTGGTTTCGCGGGAAAGAACATTAATGCACTGGGCGGAACCGTCAAATAATCTGGGGCACTCTCAGATAAATCCAATACCTAATAAAACTATAAGGTGGCCTTAAGCCACATATTCAGAGGTGACCCGGATCTGTTAGCAACAGGATGCATCAGCGCAGTCAAGCTAAGACTTAAGGTAACTTCTCTCTTCGCTGGTCATCGTTTTAAAGATTTCTTTTAAGTTTGAATATAACTACCTCCACTAAGCAGAAATTATCTGAAGCCTACAGATTTTCCTCACCTCTTATTTCACAGTCACCAGCTCTGTTGCCGTAGTGTATTGCCTGCACAAAAAAAAACCAAAGTTCGTACATAATATCAATTTTTTATACGAATATTTTCATAGACTCCTGACTTATCTCAACGAAAACATGATTTGCAGCTAGTGCTCTATAAAATAATGTCAACCAACCGTCTCATCCTCCTCCTCATCAACTGTTCAACTTTCATAAAGCGGATAGGTACACTTTTGACAGGCAGCTCTACCCGGATGTGAATGGTCGCCGATTTTCCGCTATACCGTCCGATAAAAATATTTATCGCTTTAAATCAACCACTTGATATTTAAAAATATGCGATATAAAATTAAATATTGGTTGAGGTGGTTTCCATTAAGGCTGATTTACACGAGGTCAGTTGTCGACTCCGATTTCGTTGTTGTTTAGCTGTTCGCAAGTTAAATTTGATTAATTTCCCAGTTACCGATTGAGCTGAAATTTTGCGCATATAATTAAATTGTCAGTGCATAATTCAATTAAGGATTGAAATGGAGCTGCTTAAAAAATGGCGATGGAAGGTACATGTTACTGTTACCGATTAACCTGAAATTTTGCACGAATTATTAAATTGAATGACAATGCAAAATTATTATGGCATAGAGCTGTCGTCGAAATTAATAATACGTGGCAAAGTTCAGCTCAATCGGCAACCGAGAAGAGCCTCCTGTCTCCATCGTTCGACCAGTTCCATGCCATAACAATTTTGCATTGTCTTCCAAATTAACACTGCGTGTCAAATTTCAGCTTAATAGGTAACTGAGAAGTACCTCCCGTCTCCATCATTCGATCAGCTCCATTCCTATATATGCAATAATTTTGGAAATACTAATGCTTACCAAATTTCAGCTTAATCGGTAACCGGGATGTGCGTGATGTAGGTGAGAACTAGAGAGTAACTGAGAAGTACCTCCCGTCTCCATTCGACCAGTTCCATGCCATAATAATATTGCATTAGGAAATAAGAATAGCCTTTTCCCGATAAAGGATGATATGACGAGGAGGTTTTTGTTTTTTTATTTTTCTCCGTTTTTTTTGTTCAGCCTATGTTGTCCCACTGCTGGGCAAAGGCCTCCCCCAAATTTCGCCAACTATCCCGGTCTTTTGATTTTTCCCACCAGCCTTTGTCGAAGCCATCGAGGTCGTCCCGCCAACGTTTCCTCGGCCGTCCTCTGCGTCTCGCTCCGTCCGGGGCCCACTGGGATGTTATGTGGGCCCACTTCTCGGCGTTCATCCTCGACACATGGCCAGCCCACTCTCACTTCAGCCGGGCGGTCTTGTTGCCGACGTCTGCGATGCGGGTCGTTGAGCGTAGCGTCGTATTCCGCACCCGGTCGACGCGTTTGACGCCGAGGATGCTACGCTCCATTGCCCTCTGACAAATCTTGAGTTTGGACTTCTGGAGCTCGGTCAACGACCATGTCTGCGCACCGTAGGTTAGGACGGGCAGGATGCACATGTCAACGAGTTTGCGTTTTAATGACATAGGAAGGTCGCCCTTCATGTACGCTTTCATGGACCAGTTTTCTCCGTAAGCCTTAAAAATTATCATGTGTATTAGAACTCCTTTTTCACATCCAATTTAACTTTTCAAACTTTACAACAAAAAAATAAGCCAATAAGTAGAAAGATTAAAGAACATTAAATTATTTAAACAAATACAAATTATTGAGATATTTTATTATAGTGGCCATTGGAGAGAACAACTGGTGGGCAACACAATATTTGCTTAACAATTAAATATGCGAATGTCTACGTATATCGATAGTCACTAAAATGCTCCAAACTTATTCGGCCTCTTATTATATTATGCAAAAAATATAAATTTATGAAAATTTATAAAATGGACTAAATAATTTATACAGACTTAAATAGGTGGCGACGTTAATAAAATAATATTTCTGCCTTCTTTTAATATTTATAGAAGCCCTCATGCGATGTTAGCGCACTGGCCATGAAAAAAATTCTCTTAGAGCAATGTCTAAAGATTTTTGATCGCTGAGATAATGTTTCTCCAGGGGTTATGTTTTACCGTAGTAACGCCGACAGCGTAAGTCAATTATGGAAAGCGCCATTTAGATGTGTCATGTCATGAAAGGTTCATTCAGGTGGAGAGAGTTGGTAATTCAGTTAAATAGCTTACTCGTGTTTAGCTTTTTTTTTTTTTTTTTTTT
>LUGF01001707.1:56146-73745 GCA_001625245.1 Calycopis cecrops
TTTAAGCACACATAGGATCGATGGGGACTTTTAAAACTTGATTTGTAATGGCAAACTATAGGTCTCCACCAAAATTTGGCTTTCCGGGAATTATTGTTATTTTAGCACTTTTTTATATCTAAATTGACCGGACTATACAAGCTTTACACTTTTTACTTCGTAATTACATTCATCAGTATATCATTTTAATAAAAATTTAATTTTTTTTTATATGATAGGGGGCAAAGGAACAGACGATTAGTGACTACCGCCACCCATAGACATCCGCAAAACTAGGTGTCTTTTAAAATTTAAAGTCGACTTTGTGAAAAATCACAATCTACCTATAGCATTTTCGACCAGCTGGTGCCAGTGACTTCGTTCGCATAGCCTAGTAATATAATCAAAGTGATTTGTTATTGTTTGCTTACAGTGTTCCGAAATTGCGATTTCGCGTAGGAATGAGCGATTTTACCGCAGTAAAAAGTGTGTGACCAGGCTTAGTATCTATACACTACAAAAAGCTTCACTCGAATCCGTCCAGTAGTTTCGGATATCAGCCCGGACAAACAGACAAACACAAATTTAAAAACATTGAAAGTGTTCTAATATTATTTTAAAGTCGCCCCCAATTAGTTTTTCGTAAATATATTCAATGTACAGACACGCGTATACTGTTTTACTGTTTTATTATGTGTATAGATTGTGCCGGTTTTAGAGGACCGCAAACCACCACTATAATTATCCTTATTGTTTTTTTTTTTATATAACATAGGGGACAGTAGAGAAATCAGATTGATTTCGTGACCGTTAGTGGTTATGCTAATAAATTGCCTTACCTGTAACTCGTTCTTATCGTTAAAAATACCACACGAAACGCCATTGTTTATTCATTACTATTACTTTATCAGTCATACATAATATTATATAATTAAGCAGCATTATGTAATCATGAGTTACCTCTTCAATTGCATCCAATGCATTCACACTACTTCTATATTTTTGTTATTATAATGCGAAATATTGAATTAAGAGTTAATGAATCTTAGTAACATAAAATTAATAAAAAAAAATAATGAAACTCTTAAGTTTCATGCAGTCTGTGAGTTTTCTGGCCTATTGGAAGGAAGGAGGAAAACAGTGCTATTAATAACAATTATGTGGATGTCTGTAATATGTCAAACAAGAGAAATTAAAAAAATTGCTTATCTCATAAATAGTCTCACAAAAGTATTTATGAATTTTAATTTCCTTCTGTCGTACTATAATGTTTTAAGTCCTATGCGATTGTTCTTTTTTAATATTTAATGGTATGCGATGATTTGTTTTTTTGTTTTTGATTATGATTTAATGCAGATACCTCCTTCATATTTTTCCTCCAAAAGGCCGCGTGAATCTCACAAATCTATGTTCTAACACCCTCAATGCCCAACTTGCTGATTTGAGCATAAGAAAAATAAAAATTTGGCTTGGCGCAAAGCGATTATATTTATTTCATTTGTACATTTAATGAAACAGAAGCTGGTTTATGATTTTAAAGCTTTTTACTATACATGGGCTCGAATAAGGAGTATTTTTGTTTTTATACTTAGTCTGGCCATACATACTTTTACAATGAAAAATATTACACTAGAATTTTAATCTGTAATTTATATACGGCTGTTGATTGTGTTTTCTCATTTTGGCGCCAATATATTGTACAATATTTTGTGATAATAAAATAGAGTGGGGTAATAAAGAGAACAGAATCGCTGTAATTGCATTACACAAAGTAGGTATGGAGCCAAAAGCAATTTTCAAAACTCTCCATACACTTGCTATTATTCAAATGTTTGTGTACTGCACCATTAATAGATATAATAAGACTTCCTCTGTTTCTGACAGAGAAAGATTTGGCCTTCCTGTAGTTTTCGTATAAAAAAGGTGGTCAAATCAGTAAGGGAAAGAATTCGAAGAGATCCTGTCCGAAAACAAAAAATATTATCTCGGGAATTATTAGGATAGTACCTAGAATCATATTATCGCTTATTTTAAGAGATGACTTAGGACTTGCAGCCCATAAGAAACGTACTGGTCATTTCTTAACTGATAAATCAAAAATGAATAGGGTGGTAAAGTCGAAACAACTACTGAAGCGGTACGCAAAGGGAGCTCACTGAAAAATTTTGTTTACAGGTGATAAATTTTTTGCAATTAACCAACATTTTAACAAACAAAAACACGATATTTATGCTCAAAGCTCTAAGGAAGCTTTCCAATTAGTCAACAGAGTACAACGTGGGCATTATCCGACGTCAGTGATGGTTTGGTGGGGTGTTAGCTATGAAGGAGTGACTGAGCCATATTTTTGTGAAAAAGGTATCAAAACATCGGCACAAGTGTATCAAGATATCATTCTTGAGAAGGTAGTTAAGTCCCTTAATAACACCATGTTCAATAACCAAGTATGGTCCATGCAGCAAGACTCGGCGTCGGGTCATAAAGCTCGATCCACGCAGTTTTGGTTGGAAGCAAACGTCTAGGACTTCATCAGAGCTGAAGACTAGCCGTTGTCTAGTCCGATCGTAATTATTTATTTGTTGATGATGATGAAACTAACATACAGTAAAAGTAATAAATGTTATTTGCAATTAAAAAAATAAATTTCTCTTTGTAACAGAACTTATGGCTAGACTATATATCTACAGTCTAAAAAAAATAATTTAATTTGATCTGATGAAAGATACAAATAACAGGCGATTCTAGAATGTAACAACACTTTATATACCTACCACGGCAATTATTATCGTTACGACAAGAAGCTTTTTTAGTTTGTCAATTTCACACGAATGGATCTTCCATTTGAGTAAAATTGGCAAATTAAAAAAGCTTCCTAGCTCCCTAAAAACAGAACAAAAGCAAATCTTACCAACGTCTGTATTCCCTCACACCTACAACCTGGAAATCTTTAAATCGAGGGTGAATATGTACCTTCTAGGCATGCGTGTCTCATCGTCGGCCAAGTCTACACTTTCCACCAGGTGAGACAGTGGCCAAACGCAAGCCTTTCTAGTATAAAAAAAACTGGAATGTGTAAAGGACCCACAAGCATCATATCATTCGTTAATCTCTGGCACTCCTAGATACCTCTATCTTACATGCTACTGCTTTACGTTCACGCTTAACCTTACATAGCACAACAGTTTAATTATTATTATAATGGTCAAATGGATCTACAGCTCCCTCTCTTCGCGACTCTCAAATTGAGTGTAACTAAAATGGTCTTTGCGTTGATTTGATCTTTTTATCCTGGAGAAAATCATTATCGGCATCGTTATTAGAAGTTTTGCATTATGGCCATTCTCCAAAATTTTCAAAATATGGACTACTTCTTAGCAGGGAAAAGTTCTAAGCTGCTCAAAATACAGTAGTATCAAAGGCCGTTGACGCATTTGTAACTTTCTGAATTTCAAAAAGGGCATCACAAAATGACTACTGCGCAGGCAGGGAAGCATTGCTGACATAGGTGCATATTTTTATTAACATTTTACATTACTTTGATAAGCAAAGACAATTTGTTGAATAATTAGATATCTATCTACTTGTGGCTGTTTATTTAAATCTACTGAATTCTTAAATTATTTCTCGAGATCACTTAATTTAAATCACTTAATTGCAAATTACCGGAATGTAATGCCGAAATACTTCAGGAATACGTGAGAACT
Organism: Calycopis cecrops; assembly: GCA_001625245.1. Lineage (NCBI taxonomy): Eukaryota > Metazoa > Arthropoda > Insecta > Lepidoptera > Lycaenidae > Calycopis > Calycopis cecrops. Next base: position 59,830 of record LUGF01001707.1, read on the forward strand.
TATAAAAATACACAGTATAGTTATGGGCATTAAGAAAATGCAATTTTTTTTGGTATTCAAAGTACAAGTAATTATACAATTCTATTTATGATATTATATTATGACGATAATTTTTGTGCCCATTAGGGGTCCCTTTTTTACTCTCAGCCCCGGGACCCGGCAGAACATATCCGGCACTGAATGCAGCCCGGTACTCTACCTGGTGCTGGCCTCTAACTAATATCGACTGTATTATACTAATCATTATATATATTTATCAAGGACGATTTTTAACATTGTTCGAAGTTTAATTCCCAAATGTGCGTGTTAGATAGTGTTTTTTTTATAGTATAAGGAAGCAAACGAGCAATCGGAGCCATTTTCATCACTACCCACACCCATTGACATCCGTATAGAGGTTATATAGATACGCTGTCCCCCATTCTCCTCCTTCATCAATGGGCCGCCGGCTAGTTACACACCGCACGAAACGTGCACCATAACACCACTTTACGCCGGTCGTGCCGATCCAATTCGGCTACATGCATGCATGCAGCGTGGCACCTCTTGCTAAAGTTTAATAAGTGTTACATACGGCGTGTTGTGTCATTAATATCAATATATATTATATAAAATTTGTTATACAATGATAGTGTTACCATACTCCTCCGAAAAAGCTAGGCCGATTCTCATGAAATTTTGTGTGTCTATTGAGTAAGTCTGAGAATCGGCCAACTTCTAGTTTTCATTTCGATGAACTGGATCGAAAATTACACGCGTGAAGAAACCGCGAAGCGTAGCTATCCGATCAACCCTAAAATAATATAAAAATGAAAATGCTATATATATATAATAAAATCTCCCGTAAAAATCTGTCCCGTCGTTGCAGAGATTAGCCTGAAGAAAGAGCCAGAAAAAATTGTAAAAATGTTATTTTGGTATTAAGTTTTACTATGTACCGTATATACATTCATATTATGCATTTAGTAAAAAGTAATTTAATATCACAAACATCCATTCCCATTTTGTTTACATAGGTGTGTTTGCTTGCGTTCCCTATACTTTTAGAAACTTTTGATCAAATTGTGACGAATTTTTTCATAGGAAGGAAATATTAAGTATTATTTATACTTCACGCATCTTATGCCCGTGGCGCATCAGCGATAGATGCGGCTAGCAGGAGATCGGTTCATTGAGCGTTCATTGAAAGAAGCCTCACCGGCGGTGGACTGATAAAGGATGATGATAATGTGAATGCCGCTAACATGCAGTAACTTTAACTTTTGAGTTGAAAGATGCCCGTTTATAAAAAGCTTATCAAAAATCCTTCTCATTCGTTATGTAGGTACTATAAGCGGTAGATCGCTTGTTTAATAAAATAGCCTGGTACGGATTACCACTTTTCATAGACGTTACAACTTTACATTATCTTAATATTACCAAGTGAATAAGAAGATAGTGTAACGAAGGCTTTTCTAGGACCGTGGCCGTGAAACTCGTCTTGCACGAGCTTACTAAATTAATTCTCGCACACGTGCCCATAGGGCTTCCAAGTAACGAGTAACTTGATCATGACTTACGAGCGCCACTTTATGAACTACGCGGCTAGCTTGGTAGGTAGTAAATAATCCTTGCAATGTTCGCAAGGTCAGACCTTGCTGCATGTAGGTTAGTAGTGATGTTACTTACTTACTATTTGGTAATTAATACTAGATTAATAGTGCATTTGTATAATAATAAAATCGGCAGAAATCGTTTTTTTATGAGGAGGTCACGAGGGGGACAAGGGAAGGACTGGTTTGTTCTCTATTGTATCTGAATGTAAGAAAACTGTTAGTGGCCACATAAATCAATTTATTTAAAAGGTTTAGACCTTTTAAACACACACACGAATTAACGAAAACTAATTTTCGTTTCATTTACTATGTTTCATGTACAATACAGAGTGATTCACGTTAAAGTGCAACCCCGAAACGGTGAAATTAGACCGAAAACTATCGACCAAATTGGGTCTAAAAAACTTCTAAAAAAAAACTAATTTTTTACACAAATGTTTAGTGGCGGATAAAAAAATTAGTTTTTTTTAGAAGTTTTTTAGACCCATTTTGGTCGATAGTTTTCGGTCTAATTTCACCCAGTTTCGGGGTTGCACTTTAACGTGAATCACCCTGTATTGTACATGAAACAGAGTAAATGAAACGTGAATCACTCTGTATATTGTAATAGAGCCTTGTACTGAATATAATCTGTGCAGTTAATGGTGACAGATAAGAGACTACTGGACCGAACTAGTACTTATATTGTTTAATGAATAGTTACATGCAGCTGAAATAATAACACCGATGGAGAATCGACACTGCTAATGGATATTGCTTATAGGAACAATTTCTACACTAATTGAGTTGACTGGGCTCGCAAGTCGTCGCAGGCTGTAATATAGCAACAGGACTGGATATCTCTTAAAATATATTATCCTCGTCATACATATTTTTTTCTTGTTACAGGTCCACAATGGTACCCATTTTTTGGAAGCAGTGCAATGGTTCAGAAGTTAACCCTCCAATACGGTTCGCAGTGGAAAGCATTCTCACATTTGGCGAAGCAGTATTCTACTGATATCTTAGGTTTAAAATTAGGCTCAGAAAATGTGGTCGTAGTATTTGGTGAAAAAAATTTGAGAACAGTGTTTAAAGAATCAGCATTTGATGGTCGACCCGATACATATTTCGTGCGTCTGAGGGGCTTAGGAACAAGATTGGGTAGGTATATTTTAGGCTAAGAGCAGATTTATTCAATTCAGCCCAAACGCTTTTCTGCAAACCTATACCTCCTAAAAAGTTACCTAGCCAGTGCTAGGAATATTTTTAATTGTTCTCGGTTAGGTTTTTCAATATGTAAGCCTCGCTCAATCTAACTTTTAACGTTTAAACTACTCTTTTCCGATACTCAGTGTGTGCTTGCCTTCAAAATATTTTTTATAAACATTATTAGTGACTGAGAAACTGATATGTATGTAGAATTATAATTAGTTGCAGTAACTTAGCTGTCGCTCAGATATCACTTACTTAAATATATAATTATTAATCAGTTGTATTCTAATATTGCGCGAGTCCATAAATTCAATTAATATTATAAATGCGAGAGTTTGTATGTTTGTTTGTTTATTTGCTTTTTTGTTACTCATTCACGAAAAAACTGCTAAACCTATTTTCATAAAATTTAGTATACATAAAGAGTAACATGGGTATAACACATAGGCTAGTTTTTATCACGAAAAAATGTTGATGGATGATGATAGTGGATCATTTTCCACGGGATCGAAATTTACGCGGGTGAAATCGCGGGGTGCAGCTATGTATAACATAAATGTGGATGAGGTCATCGCATTTTTTTTAAATTTGTATATTTTTCAGGAATCACATTCACAGATGGCCCACTTTGGAAAGAACATAGAAGTTTTACAGTCAAACACTTGAAAAATGTTGGATTTGGAAAAACTACTATGGAAGCTGAGGTGCAGAAGGAAATGATGCATATCCTTGAATATATTAATAAGAATAGAAATAAACCGATCAACCCTAAAACCAGATTGGCAATGTCAGTATTAAATATTCTCTGGAAATTTACTGCAGGTGAGAAAAATTATAAAAATGTCTGCAATGCGATACGTACATAATTTTAAACTATTGCAAACGTAAAGTCTATAATAATTAATTTGAAATTGATTTGGAGTTATTTTATTTATTTTCTACACGCCCATGTAAGCAACAATTAATATGATCACAGGACGTTAAGGGTGAAAAATTAAGTTTAAATACGTAAATAAATAAAATAAATATCTAGATTAATATTTAGACAATATCCTTTCATCCGTGTTTAAAAACACTGCAAATCATTGTAACGCGTAGGTAAAGTTCTTAATATATTCTCAATAAAAGTTTAAAAAATGACCAATAATCGGTCATTAAGATGTTAAAAAAATCATGTTAGTTTATTTTCTCCTTGCTGACTTGGCTATCGATGTCCTGTCATAATTGCAAAATTTATTGTCATTGTAAGGTATTATATAAGGCATTAAATGAAACCACATTATTAGTGTATAATTTCCAGGCTACACATCTATAAACAGATAAATCGGAGCAATAGTTTAGCCACAGGAGTTTTTTAAAGTTATTTCTCACTACGTACACGCTGTATCGCAGCTGATCGCCGACTATGATCGGCCGGGGTCATTCAACTCGTGCTCGCTGTAGCCGCCCTGTACAAAGCATGATTACATTTTTTCGCTATTTAACTTTTTAAATAAAGTAGTATACTTGTCGTAAACTTTTTTTAATAGTTTCGGAATAATAATAGGTACTTATAGTATTTGTGGTTTAATTTAATGCATCTCGCTATTATCAACCTTGTATAAGAATTGTCGACCTGTAAATATACAAATAAATTTTCTTCATTTATAAATATACTCGACATATTCCTACAGTTTGCTATCATCTTTAAAATAATATCTTTAAAATATGACGAATCCTTTAGGAGACAATAAGAGGAACACAAAGATATCGATCAAAAACTTTCATCGATTTATTAATTGTCATACTATATATTCTGCATTTGGTTAGGCTAACTGATAAATAGAGATAACGACTACCAATCTTAATTAATTTAGGTACAATAATTTATTTGCTCATTCGTTGCTACTTGACTATATAAAACTGTTCAATTAAATCGTTTGTATTTTTAGTTTTTAATAAAAGCAACACAAGCTCGAAATTATTTTCATACCGTTCGCGTTGCGGCATCCTTCTATTTGCCACTGCATGCCATTTGGTTTACGAAGCTATATACTACGAATTATTGGAATGACTAGTTGCTTAGTTTCGTAGACAAATTCACTAATCATTTTTTTTAAATAATTCAAAATAAGTTTTTTATGTGAGTGTCAAAACGCTTAATAGTTTGGCAAGAGTTTGGCATTGATATTTAGAAGGCGCTTCCTTTTTAATATAAAAACCAAAACGGGTTGGTTTTGATTCAGTAGTAAAATTGGTTGTATCGGATATCTGCCCTTGAAGGAATAGAGAGTGCACTTGTTTCAGCGTGATAGCTTGTGGACTATAATATCTTCTGCCCATTTGGCTAGTCTCTATTGGAAAAAATCGATATTATATTATACTAGCTGTGCCCCGCGGTTTCACCCGCGTAACTTTCGATCCCGTGGGAATATCGGGATGAATAATAGATGTTGGCCGATTCTCAGACCTACTCAATATGCTCACAAAATTTCATGCGAATCGGTCAAGCCGTTTCGGAGGAGTATGGCAACGAAAACTGTGACACGAGAATTTTATATATTAGATAGTAATTACGTCTACAAACTACCGTCACTTTATTTCAACAACACAACCTATGGACGTTTGTAAGGAAAAAAATATTCCTTACTAGCTGGTGCCTGCGACTTCGCTCGCGTAGCGTAATAATATTATAATCAAAGTGATTTGTTATTGAATTATTAATAAACATAGATTAATTTTATCCAAACATTAACATATTATTATTAAACTGACATCTGTCAAATTTCATACTTTTTATGTGCATATTAATATGGAATCTGACACATGTCAGTTTAAAACTAGATTAATGCTCGGATAAAGTTATTCTATGTTTATTATTATGGAGAAATTGTTTAAAATCGAAAGAATATTTTAAAATATATAACTGTTTAGAATAGTTACATATATCTGTTTGACTACATATAAATTCTCAGGAAGTAAAAACTGTAATTAATGAAATTGTCTATCAGATTATGGTTATGTACTTTGATAAATCTTAAGTTTTGTCGCAAATTAAATTTCTGAACGCAATTGTAATATTTGATAATTGACAACCAACAAATTAGGGTGACCGGCCAGACTAAGAGCAGCTTAGCTATAGGGTCCTCCACTCGTCCCTTTGAATCAGCAGACGGTGGCATGGACATAGGACAACTGGCGAGTCTGATTGAGACAAATTGGTGGCGTGCTCCTTTGGATTACTTAGGCCAGGTCATGAACCTGACCCCATTCAGAGGCAGCCGGACAGTCTCCATGGAGGAGAAGTCTGGCCTTTTTACCGAGGCTAGCCTGTCGCCGGAGGGATTCTGTTGCCTGTTGATCCGAGACCCTCCAATTGTAGCGGCACTGGGGCAAGGGGTTTAGTCGGTGTTGCACTCCCAAGTGTCCGTCATAGGTCTTGAGGCTACCCGGGCTCCTAGGAATCTTACTTAAATATATTCCTCTGCGTCAACAAAAAAAATTGTATAGTTCAACAATTCGGCCACATAACATAAGTTACCATGACAACACATTCTCCAATGAAGACAAGATAAGGTCGGTCGGATCAACTAGCATATACATTGACATATACATAAATGGCAGATCTATCCGTGAAATCTGCCTTGCCTAAATTGTCTGAAACAGAGCCTGTGGGGACACCAATGACCACTGTCATTGTTATTATTATTATTATTCTGTCATATCACCAGGTATATTAGCTGGTAAGTGCCGGTTAGATAATATCTACATATTATCTATCCGGCACTTACCAGTATATAGTATATGTAGTAGTATATGTAGTTCTTAATGTTATATACTAGTCTATCTTACATTTCTAGTCAATACAAATTAGACACTCAATTAGACTTTGAATACCAATTGTGGCTTTTTTCCTTATGTCTGTGTTTACGCATCCCATTAAAAAGGGGTTCCAAAAGCGCACAAGGAGGTTTAATTGGGGTTTTGAGGATCCGGAGTCTAGGGTCGGTAGAGAAAGGCGGGCTCAAATTTCTCGAGGTACTTTGGCTACATAAGAAGATACAAGGAGCGGTATTCGAGTTGCAATGAAAGTCAAGCTTTTTTGTGATTACTTCTTTCTTTAATCATTGTATAATGCAGGAGGCTAAGCTCTGTACTAAAATATCAGAAATTAGCTTCCGCTCGCAGTTTCGCCTGCGTGGATTTCGAACTTTGAAAATGGAGGTTCTCAATTCTTCCGAATGAAAGATTCACAGCTCCTCCCCCGTAAGTGATAGCGTGATAATATGTAGCCTATATGTTGACCCGACCGACCTTGTTACCATGTTCAGCGCTTGCGTGGGCTATAGCCCCGGGCCCCGCGAGTCAAGGGGCCCCATGTGTCAAAAAAAAATATTCTATACACATTTTTGACTTTCTTACGGTTCCTGCTTTATCCCATGGGATAACAAGTATCATAATATAATCTAAGTCAGCTATTTACATATATTATTTACATATATCTGTATAACAAATTTTATCAAAATCCGTTTAGGAGTTTCGGCGTGATTAACGGAAAAACAGCCAAACAAAGAAACTTTCACCTTTATAATATTTGTGTGATTACTGAATGACACAATAAAACATTCGAATTTTCGTTGTAAAAAAAATAACAATATTTTATAATATACGAGAGAATTCTGTAAAAAGTTTCTAGAAACATTTCTCCTTAAATTACATTTCATGCAAATGTAATTTCACATACGATATAGAAAACCGGTAGTGAGTGTTCTGGTAGATATGAAAAAATAAATATATTTTATTTATTTCAGGTGAAAGAATCGAAGACGATCGTTTAATTAATCTGATAGATATAATGGTAAAGCGATCAAAAGCATTCACAATGTCTGGTGGGAAATTGAACCAGTGGCCCTGGTTGCGATTCATATTTCCAGAGCTTACTGGATACAACCTGATAAAGAAATTAAATGAGCAGCTTTCTGGAATTATAAAGGTATTGATATATTTTATTTATTATAGCATAAACAAATGTCTCCCGGCTTGAGATGATGATGATGATGTTACAAATACTATTACAAAAAAAAATATATAATCCTATAAGATATAAAATAAAAGATTGTCTCACTATCTGTAGTTTTAAAACTAACATTCCATTTTTTGCTTAACACTTTTTCTATGTTTTATTTTGAGACTTTTATTTAGTTTGGTCTCGTTTATTTGTTTGTTGTTTATCTCGCTTTCAAACGGTTTCCTGTTTCAAACGAAAGTTGTTCATTGCGAGTTTAAAGGAAAGTAACAATATATATGATATTACAACATCGCTGAATTTTATGAGAAATTAAACAGGAGAGAAAAGAAACAGGCAAAATAAGTAAATAATAAGTATTAAAAACTTAAAAATTTAACAGCCTATTCAGAATTGTACAAAACACGAAACCTCGTGAAGTATTCATCACATTATCATGCGATGCTTAAATATCTGTCTATTATGCATTTAAGTGTTCTTAGATAGGTATTCAAAGTTATTTAATTTTAAACACATTTTAAGACAGAAATATTTTTATTATGATATTTAAAAGAAAGAAAGAAAGAAAGATTTTTATTGGGAACAATAACAATTATCAAATTTACAATCACACATTAATATATTAATGCAAACAAATAACAAACATATTTCAGATTTTCATAATTTTACTGTGTCAAATTTCATCTATATAAGTTTAGTAGTCTATGCATGTAAGAGTAACAAACATACACGTCTTTTTAGAATTGTAAAGCAGGTATTTGAGAATGTGATGATCTTTAATAAAGTTGATCTGCATGCACCCGCGTAGGTTTCTGAGTTGGTACGACCAATTTTCGATATATTATGTCGCCTGTTGGTGGCGTACATTTGTATTTATTTGGCCCATGGAGATGGGAGGAGAAAGGAGGGCAGCGCACCTGTATAGCCTCTATGCGGATGTTTGTGGGCGTCGGTAGTCATGAAAATGGCTCCGGCTGCTCGTTTGCCCTCCTATATCATAAAAAAATTGTATTTAACTTACGTCAAGCAATGACCAGATCACATGGCTATTTTCTAGAAAGCAAATTTAGCTTAAATGATCGAAATATAATAGAACAAGAAATAAAATCGATGTCTTAAAACCTTATAATGAGGCGGTCAAATCTATTTTGAAACAAATATAATTTAGTGTTCTCTAAAATTTGATAACTTAGTATCTTAGTAATATATATTTTTTTTGTATTTGTTTTTGTTACTACGTCATAAAAATGAATGAATAAAATGTGTGAACATTAATTAAGAATGAAACAATAGATACATCAACGGCGGGTATTATTATTAGGTTGCAAAGTTTTTTTTTTCTATAATAAAGGTCTTTAAATAATGTTTTTAATGAATTGCTTTTTATAGGATGGAATAGAGAAACATAAGAATGGGGTGATAAAGGATAACGATTTCATATATTTATTTTTAAATGAAATCATTCAAGGAAGGAGCACTTTTACGGGTAATATCTCGTTTCCATTTTTTTCTTTTTCATCATTATTTTGGCGTGGTCTATTTGACTATTTTATTCGTAGTGTATTGAACTATTGAACCTGGGGGACCTTGTCTCGTAAAATGAGATATTCCAATATTCCAAATCTCATTGTTGCACAGTTAGATTGATGTTTTGGCTATCATTTATGCGAGTGATGTCACACATTTAAAAAGAAAACTAATAAAATAAATTAATTTTATACAACTATCTTTACCATCTTCACCAATCCTAGTGGGTTGTAACTGGGATGTCGGGATAATCGTAACATACTAAACTTCTACAATGTTCATATCCGTTGTAAGTCACATAACACTAGCATAAAGTGATATACTATATACGTAAGAGTTTCCTGTAGGGAGGTTAGTAATAATAAAGAGAACAACATACAATATATATCTACAAAATCTCTAGTAGACCAAACATAATGATTTTAAGTTTGCCGAAAAACTTGGACAGTTAAAACCATAGATTTAGAATTGTTCACATTCTAAATCTATGGTTAAAACCGGTTTCTCTAGTGATGTTGCTTATTGCATGGGTAAATTTTAACATATCAATGTTACCTATAACGATTATAATATCATTTGGTTCAAAATACAGTTGTTCTTCAAAAAGGAGGAAATTATAAATTCTCTTCGAAATTTGATTAAAATATAAATTATTATTCCATAAATGATCATGAACGAATTTATTAAAGCACTATTGTAACTCAAGAAATAATTATGAATAAAATTAAAATTGTTGTTTCAGAGGAGCAATTGAAAGTAATATGTTTGGATATATTAATAGCTGGTTCACAAACAACGAGTAATTCATTAGAGTTTGCTTTGCTAGCCGCCATGAGGAATCCGTCAATGCAACATAAAATATACGATGAGATCAAAACTAATTTAAATGGAAATATTCCCTGTTGGGAGGATAGTAGTAGGTAAGGTATTCATCTTACAAGTTACGAACTCCCACCGTGCAATGGTTCTGGGTAGGATCTGATCCTCATCAGAGTAGGATTACAGAAAACAATTAACCCTTGAACACCACACTGGCACGTGCGGCATTCAAGGGGTCATCGTTGTCGTTCGTTTCATTCGTTTGTGCCACGTTATGTGAGCAAATGCCCACCACTAATGGTTTTTATTATTATTTAATTAATTCCCTTATACTAAAAAACATTAGATGATACCCTATTCAACGCATCAACTCTCCAACGTCCAAGAAACTGTTACGATCGACACATTGTGTTAAATGTTTATCGACGATAAGCCGGGAATTTTTCTGCGTCCTGCGGCCTCGACTACTCAGCCTCTCATAAAGAACTGGACACCTCAAATAGTCTACTGATCTGATGAGCGTGGTCAGTGTCCACATTATCAGCGGTGGCACTCTCCTTCTGGAATTTTACTGTCCCGCACAATAAAAGAAAACAAAGATAACAGTTAATTACTGCAATTAACGCACAGCTGGACCCGCTGAGCTGCCCTCTGCCGACGCTGCTAACAAGGATCCGATGCGCTGGTATCCACCCGATAAAGGACCACGAGTTTTCCGGGATACTCTTAACCTTATCCCTAACACAGGGGCTTGACCCTTTATCTCTCACAACTATTGTCCATAAAAATCAGATGGTTTTGGCCTAAAAATATCTTATAGCTTGTAGTACAGAAGGGTAGTCTTTTAAAATATTGAAACTTACTTAGCTTACTAGTTTATAATTGTGTACCAATATTAAATATTACTTTTTATATAATTTAACTATATAGAGAATTTTCTACTTCAGATTAATATATACGATGGCGTTTCTTTACGAAGTACAGAGGTATTACGTTATTGTACCAATAGCAGGACCAAGGAGAATGTTGTGCGACTTTACACTTAATGGCTACTTCCTCGCTAAAGAAACAACTGTCCTTCTATGCGTCGGTGACACCCATTTCGACCCAGAAGTGTGGGTAGAGCCGACAAAATTTAATCCGGAGAGGTTTATTGGTGAAGATGGATCATTGATCAATACAGAACATATGTTTCCTTTTGGACAAGGTTAGTACTTATAACAAGCGTGCAAACGTGGCCTTGGGGAATTTTGGTAACTCATAAACATCCGCACGGCCAGAGGTGATACGTTGGCCATTTCCACTTTGCCAAATAACTATTTATTGCAAAAATAATTATTAAAAATACCATGATCAAAAATTATCAAGTGACTAAATCTACATATTACGTTGTAAATATTATTTTTCGGCATTAATTAATAAACGGCATGTCATAATATTCAGGTCAATTATTATTTATCTGCTTCATGAACACTGAACATAATAATACTAATTAAAATGTTTGCGAGCGCATCAAAATATTTACACATTCCCTAAAAATAATAATTATCACTAATTGAATAAATAAATGACTGGTTATTATTATATTTCCAATTATTTAATTTATTTTGTTAATCTTCGTGCAGCAACATAGTAAACCACGCTGTTGCTGCCTTTGTCATCAAGTGTATTGTTTCATTTTCTCGATTATATTACTCAGTACTTTATTATAATAAAACAAATCAGTAGATGTATCGACATGCTGCGTTGCTGCCGAATTGAACATGCACGACTGGGGAGGCACGTCTCACGCACATGATAGTAGATTCCAATAGAATACTGTCGCGTTTTGTGCGGTATGTACGTTTCCGGTGGCTCATTAGATAAGAGACGAAAAGAAGAGGAGGGGAGAGGGGCATCTGAAAATATCTGAGATGAGTTACGAGAATATTGTGCAGTCACGAGCAATAATATATATACACTTTAGTACCTTGTCATAATATGTATTTTTGAAATTCCATTTTATTGCTTTGACATGTCAAAGAAAGTTATTGTGACAGGGTGCTTATTATTGCTCGTGACTGTACCTACAGAGTTCGTAAGTTTCAATCAAACTATTGTTCAGCTTTGTAATATTAGCCTTAATAGCCTTATTAGCAGTGATCGGAGTAGGTAGATTGATTTTTGGTACTTGTATCGTAAAAGATCATAGAAAAAATAACATGGAAAAGACTTTTTCCGGAAAGTACTTACTGTGTTTCCGGATGCAATTAAATATTGTTCATATTACTACTTAATTGTGCATTGAAAGGAAGGCTTTGAAAGTATTTAGACGATTTTTAATTATCTCCCAATTAAAAAAAAAGAACGAATAAAGGTTACTTTCAAATATTTTAATTTTAGCCTTTAGATATGGTCACAACTTTTTACAAATACTTTAAAAATAACGTTTTTAAAGTGTTTATTGACATGTAAGGTAAAATAAAAAACAGTGGAGATAAAATTTTGATTGGTCGGTCTTAGTATTTACTGCAAAGAACAAAATAGATAAAATGCATCGCTTTTCGATTGTTTCCTATGTTTCCATTATTGTAGTATTTACTGAATTTGGGTTGTTAGTGACATAAATACGGTATATTTGTATGGATAGACACACCTATTAAGTTATTGCTATTGGATGCCAAGTAGTACTTGAAAAATCAGAATTTTTATTTTCAGATCTTTTAACACTGTACATTTATAGTAAAAGATTAGTCGTTTATGTAATTGAAATACTGTTTAACAGAATTACAAATATAATATTGCTCATTTTCATACATTTTCTAACTAAATTCCAAAAAAATATACTTAAAAACCATCCAATTCCGGAATTCCGGAGGAATATCCATATTAATATGAACGTTTCCGATCAATGACCCCAATTCAATCTACCTACTCCGATCACTGCTTATTAGCCTTACTAGCCTTTTTATATAAATAAATAAATAAATAGGTATTTTAGGGTAAACATATAGAGTATATACTTGTTTAGCTTTTAGTATATATCTAGTTTTAAGGTCAGTGGTAAAACGACCTCATTGATGCCTTCGATTATTTTAAAAAGATCATAAATTTAAGATATCTTGTCAGAATTGTATATATTTTGACTTTTATTAAAGAAATACATAGATGATCATGGCATGTGGGGTTCGAACCCGGGATCTCGGGCTCAATTTGCTTGACTTATCCGAGCTATCTTCACACTGCGCCAGTCGGTAGTCAATCATTGGAAGTGTCCTCTGTCTCGCAATACAATGTTGACATCAAAATACATACTGACTTACATTTTGCGACCGGAGCGTCCATCGTTTCGCAGTCTTTCAATCTGGTATTTTCTTTTTTTATAATATACGGGACAGACGAGCTATCAGACCACTTGACGGTAAAGAGGAGTTAAGTTCGTCGGCTTGTATGTAACAAGCCGACCCAGGATGTCAAAAATAAAAATAGTCAATCATAACAAAACACAGACTATATCACTTCCTTGATAATGTAGCTTCTTATTAGTGACATAATGGTTAAAATCGGTCCAGTAGTTTTGGAGCCAATTTGATACGAACAATCAAAAAGCCTTTCCTCTTTGTAGCATTTACTAACTAGCTGAGCCACGTGGTTTCACCCGCGTCGCATAATGATCCTCACCCTAATTCACCCTTTTAGGGGTTGAAATTTAAAAAATCCAACTCAGAAACCTTGCCACGCATGGCAACTTTTTTACAAATCATCACATGACCAAGTGCATAGTTTACGATTCTTTA
>LUGF01001707.1:73802-97411 GCA_001625245.1 Calycopis cecrops
GCTTTTTCCCGCGGCTTCGCTCGCGTTATTTCAATAGATTAATGAGCATTACATTCAAATAGAACTTTTTTTTTATATAGGAGGGCAAACGAGCAGCCGGAGCCATTTTCATGACTACCGACGCCCACAAACATCCGCATAGAGGCTATACAGATGCGCTGCCCTCCTTTCTCCTCCCACCTCCAATAGAACTGCAATGGAATTCCAATATTTGCCACAAAATTTTTTTGATTCTTCTAATTTTTTTTCTTATGTCATTTCTAATACCTATCGGAATATTTGCACAAATTCTCATAATTATCGGTTGAGTAGTTTTGGCGTGAAAGCGCAACAAACAAATTCATATTCATATTTATATTAGTAGGATTACTATTTCGGACACTGTTTCATTTTCTAATCCAAGTACCGTTTTCAGGACGCCGACGATGCCCCGGCGATTCGCTAGCGCGGTCGTTCCTGTTCATCGTATTCGTGGGCATCATACAGAAGTTCAGAATCGACTGCTGCAACGGAGTGCTACCCTCCGACGAAATGGTCATCGGCATGCTGTCCTCCGCAAAACCTTTCGCGATCGACTTCACACCAAGACAATAGATTTGATGATGACTTATTATTTAGTTTTTAATATACAGTTGAGCATATTGTAAAATGTATTTGTTTCCAAACCTGTTACATTTTAGATAAGTAAGGATTTACATATATTTATTTTGATATAGTTTTTTAGTATTACGTAGCGATAATGACGACCAGGATGGCGCAGTGGTATAGGGCCCGGATAAGTGGAGCATGTTGCGCCAGGGGTCGCGGGTTCGAATCCCGCCTTGCTTATGAATGTTTATATAATATGTATTATATAAACATTCATAAGCAAGGCGGGTAAATATATATTTCTATAATTAAAATCTTAAATTTATAAAATTTCTTAAATTTAAAAAAACATATTAAATATATTTCTGTTGTCTAGCATCCGTAACACAAGTACTTACGGTACTTAGCACGAGGCTAGGCTAACGTGGTGTGTAAAGTCCACATATATTTATTTATTCATTTATAAGAGAAAAAAACGGAATTCTTATAGGATCATTGTTCGTCTGTCTGTCCGTCTATTTATACGTCTGTCAAAACCTTTGGAAGTGATTAAGCTGAAATTTATGTCAAATACTGATGTCTATTACTTCTTGATGCCATGAAAAAATCATAGGTACTTCTAAGTTAACGCAATAAAAGGTATGGACGCATATATTTACACACAAATTTTGTATGAAGCACTGTCTAAAACCTATAGATGGGGTTTCTTAAAGTGGGGTCCACGTACCTTCTGGGGGTCTGTTGCGTATGAGTCAGTATCAGTATATATCAGTATTTTTGTATGTATACAGTAATTATCAATATAATACATATAACTTATATAAGATTTGTTTTCTATACTTTAAATATTTTTATTTTTCCTATTTATTTAAATAGCGGAGCTGTTAAATTCTGAAAAAGGAGTCCGTGACTGCAATAAGTTTAAAAAATCCTGCTACGGGGTACTTCCCGTTGACCTAGAGTTGTGAAATTTGGCAAGAAGTAAGAAAATACAGCACACAAAGGAATAAGTCTGAAAAATAGTAAATTAAACTTATATCACTAGCAAAATATTACCAACTTGTACTTGTAGTTCGTTTCATACCAAATGTGTGCAAGCACCCGCATATTTAAGATAGTCAACTTGAAGTTGACATACATATATATCGAACTGACAGTAACAATTGACAGTCCACGCCCGTCATTAGTCACTAAATTGCTACGACTTTCGTTTAGCCCTTTATACTATAGAAATATTCATGTTAAGTAGCATTCGTATCCGTGGCTAGTGTTTATTCTTCTTGGGTTCTTTGTGTTGTAAGATATTTGTCAAATATTTTTTTTATAGCATAGAGGGTAAACGAGCAGTTGGGTCATCTGATGTAAAGTGATCACCAACGCCCACAGACATCCGTAACACCAGAGGTCTAACAGATGCGTTGCCGACCTTTGAGGAAAGAATAAGCTCTTTTCTTGAAGATCCCTAGGTAGTACCGGTCCGGAAATACCGAGGGGGCAGCTGATTCCAAATCGAAATGGTGCGCGGGATGAAATTGCGCTTATAACACAGCACAGTAGTGGACTTCGGAGGATCTAGTTGGTGACGGTGATATTTGTATTGACGACAGCCTCGCGATTGGACAGAGCTATATAATATAGCAAGTTACCGGACTTCAGGACTAACGACTTTTCTCTCTGTCTTCGGACTTCAAATACACCTACAGCGTGGCGCCACAATGGTGACATTAATTTAACATACATGTACGTTTTTGCATTTTCATTTCACAGAGGTATTACATTTCCATTAAACATTATTATTTACGGATTAATATATTTTTTAATAAAATAGCATCTTAGAGCAACCTGTACTTAAAGTAGTCTCGCCCCGAGCTCGGGTTGTAACGTCGCGTAAATTCATTCGTTACGTTTGTCGTTTTGCTCCCCACCCCGCATTCAAGCCTGCAGGCGCGGGCGCTTGCTCGGTTGTCAGCTCTCTCAGGTAAGTAATTTCATTAATGAATTTTTGCAAGGGTGATCTCTTTAAATATTACTTTTTTATTATTTAGTTTGTTTGAAAAATATTTTTTCTCAATTCGCGAATTATTTAAAATTTTCAAAATGTATATGATTACTTAGCACTAGCCCTACCCGTATGTTAAATTAATGTCGCCATTGTAGCGCCACGCTGTATAACAACACACCATAGCTTGTCCAGATACTCATCCATATCTAGGAGATTCTTGTGAGACTGAAACTTGCGACTGATAAATGTTACCAGGCTCAGGTTCGTCAGACGGTATCCTGGCTCCCTCCGGGGATTCTTCACACTCCTTGTTCCCTCTCAATGGTCGGACGTTAATAGGCGTCGTTGATTTGTTGATTGCTCCTTACTCCAGTTGGGTTTTTTTATATAAAAAATTCCTGGATCGTTCGCTGATTTCTGAGGGATTTCGCTGAGGGAGTAATCTTAGCCAGGAATAATGGCATAATTCCTATTTATTATGTGTTATTAATTGTTTGTCTTATTTAAACACGTTTCATTTAGTTCTTTACTAAGTCTTTTTAGTTGATTAAGCTTTTTCATTTCAATTTAGTTACCTAATATATTTTTATATACCGCTATGGAGCACGTGACTGTTCCCACAAATGCGGCTGAGAGGGGATAAGCTAATATTTCTACACGCATGCTCACAATTGTCGGCTTATTACGTAAAAAATGACAGGCACAAACTGCGAAACGCAAACAATAGCGACGGGTCGCAAATAATTTTACTTCTTTCTTGGTGATATTTCCGATGTAATAAAATGTCTTAAAAACAAATATTGTAACTATTTAAAATATTTGATTAATTTCTTTGAGCTATATTTTTTGAAGTAATACTTCTATACGCGCGCTGACTTGACTTGGGGAGCGTTACAAAAATCACACACCGAGCGAGGCCCATGGTAGCTGTCATTGAAATTCAGAATTCTAAGTCGATTTAGGTGAAACTTTTGTATTAAAAAATAAATATCATATGACATGTTATGTCATTGTAACTATGGTAAGGAAAATCAATAACTAAGTTTTACTTCAGTTGTGTGTCTAAAGCACACACATTTTTATATCTCGAATATTATAAATGAAAAAAATATATCCAGACAAGCGGAAGCGTATCAAGCCATGTTCAAACCAACAGAATTATATTACACGACCCATTTGAGAACTAGTTAAATCAGACTTTAGGCTTCCATCTATCATTATATGTTAAAAGAACAAATTTTATTTTTAGTTGTTGCAAAATAATTTATATCACTATAAATAGATTTCTGGGCTAATAATCATTGAACTTTGCACTCATTTAGTTGTCACGTCTTTTGTACTTGAAGTCTACGAAGCAGTAATCATAATTCGAAATTTCAGTCGTGGATGATTGCTGGGCGTCCAGCTAGTGGGCGGTTGTTTGACGAAATGTCAGAGGCCAGGAGACATTTTAAATCGAAATTAAAATGCTGTCAAAGCAGGCAGGAGCAATTAAAGATGGACATTCTTGCCTCAGGCCACTCGTCCAAAGATTTTAAGAGCTTTTGGAATAACACAAATAAAATGAATGTGAAGCCGAGCCTGCCGGTGAGCTTTGGGGGTGAATGTGATTACAAAGATATTGCTGATGCATTCAGGTCTCACTTCTCTGTACGATCGCCCTTAGATGCCATACCTAGCTCTTTGAATGTGGGGGGTGCTGAGACTATGGCGACCGAGCAGAATGAAAAGATACCAGTCAAGAGTGTGGCGAGAATAATAAATGAAATGGTCCGTGGGAAATCGCCTGGTCACGATGGTCACAGCATCGAACACTTTAAGCACGCTGGAGTGCATATTCCGCGAGTCCTCTCACTGTTTTACAGCCTGTGTCTGGGTCACTCGTACCTGCCAGAACCGATGATGCGGACAATCGTGGTAGCAATAGTGAAGAACAAGACGGGTGACACGTCCGATATGAGTAACTACCGCCCCATCTCACTTGCTACCACCGCGGCAAAGATATTTGACAGTGTGCTAAATGGATCTCTTAGAAAATACCTGTCAATTCAGGACGCTCAATTTGGGTTTAGATCCGGGGTGTCGACAGAGAGCGCCATTCTCAGCCTGAAGCACACTGTCAAATATTACACCGCAAGAAGGACGCCTGTGTACGCATGCTTCCTGGATTTGTCTAAAGCGTTTGACCTGGTGTCTTACGCTGTGCTGTGGGGCAAGTTGAGGGACGCAGGCGTGCCGGGGAGTATACAGCCCTTCTAAGGTACTGGTATGCTAACCAGAAAAATCAGGTGAGATGGATCGGTGCTCTGTCGGATGAGTACAGGTTGGGATGCGGTGTGAGGCAGGGTGGACTGAGCTCGCCCCTTTCGTTCAACGTGTATGTTAACCAACTGATCGTGCGGCTGAGAAGCACACATGTCGGCTGTCACATCGATGACGTGTGTGTCAATAACATTAGTTACGCTGACGACATGGTGCTGCTCAGTCCCTCGATAGCGGGGCAGAGAAAACTAGTATCCATCTGCGAGACATACGCGGAGGTGCATGGCCTAAAATATAATTCTAAAAAGAGTGAAGTACTGGTTTTTAGGGCACCAAAACAGCTGCCGCGACATGTACCACGCGTATGTCTCGACGGTATATCCCTTAAGGTCGCGGAGAGATTCCGATATCTCAGTCATATCGCCACGAGCGACCTAAGGGATGACGAGGATATTGAGCGAGAACGCAGGGCGTTGGCAGTGCGGGGAAATATGATTGCTCGCAGATTCGCGCGGTGCACTGCAGGCGTTAAGATCACTTTATTTAAATCGTACTGCCAGTCTTTCTATACCGGCGGGCTGTGGGTGATCTATACGCGTCGAGCCTACAACGCCTTGCGTGTCCTCTATAATAATACCTTTAGGATGCTGTTGGGGCTGCCGTGGCAATGTAGTGCTTCAAAAATGTTCGCAGACGCACACACCGACGACTCGCAATAATGCGCAAAAAAGCATCGTCCCTACTACATCGTTTACGTTCCAGCGACAACAGCATCCTAAAGATGATTGCTGCCAGGAACGACTGCTCCATCCAGCACCACTGGGTCGAAATTGCCATAGGACGGCGTAAATGATAATGATAATACTACTACTAACTACTACTACTAACATTAGATTATAGAAACTGTAACTAACAATCTATGGATCACAAAATCTGAAATAAACTTTTATTTATTATTATTTATTTATTATAATTTTGAGCTTGGCTGTCACTGTTTTTTTGAGTTAGGAATACTATGGTTCTAAAAAAATATTGCTTCCATTTTCAGGCTTTGAAAAATGATGGTAAAGTTATAATAAACGAACGAAACAGCTTCCAGAACAGTTGAAAGTGCTAACGATTCTCGCGTTGCTCAGCCTCAAAACTTAGTTTAGCGAACAGACCAACTACGTCGTCTATTTCGCTTGTGACTAGTAAGCTAGGCTTCCTGTACGAGCTTAGAAACTTCACAATTTATGATACTGCCTCTGCCTTGCGGTTTAGTTATGATGTTAAAGACTTTCTTGTAATATGATTGATGATGAACGCATTTAATGTCAGTCTTGATAACAGACTAGTGTCTCTAGTGATGAAAGTGGGCTCAGCAGATTTTGTATAAAAAATGGAGCAAAAATTAATATTCACAGTTCAGATTTATAATATTAAATATTTTGGGATGACAGTCTAACCTAAACTGTTGTACTACACTTTAGATTATACTGGTAGTTGAAGCTAAACGAGTGTTTGCCATGTGGTATAGGCCGAAAGGATTGGTATAGTATCTTTTATTATGCTGAATTATGAATGTTAATTTCATCCAAGAAATAATAATCAATAATCATTATAATATTATTGCATCTCACATTGTGCAATTTTATATTATTAAAACGAAAGAAAAAAGAAGAACATTTATTCGGACACAATACAAGAGACAACAACATAGTATATACAAGATAACACATAACAACAATAACATTCTATTTTATTTCAAGTCACTTCGTATTTATTATTTCAAGAAATTTAGATAGGTAACATAAAGATAGCCTCAAGTAAGTACTGTAACGTGGGCATAGGAACTCTTTGATCGAAGCCAAATAGAACCTTTGAAAGTGTACCTATAGTTTTAATAAAAAATAGATATTTGAATCCTTCTAGAAGGAGAATTTGAATTTTGTCTGTCTTTGGCAGACGTAGGATTTTTTCATTGGCATTCGATTCGATTCGAGAACGCACACCGAAGGTGCGAACAAATAACATATTGTATCGTGAATTATTACAATAAACGTGTCTCTCACTTACGTGTTCCCTTATAGTATCCCATGTATGCCAGATAGCATATATCGTAACTAGGGAGTAATAGTATATACTATACTATATACTATATACTATATATAATAGCACTCAAAGCACGCCCCTATAGACATCTACAAGAGTGCAGTCGCCACAGTACCAAAATACCATACCAGTAAAAGGATGCGTCACTGATGTCTCCTAACCTCACGTATTACCCAACAAAAATGATCTGTACGTGTGATGTACTTATGACACACATAAAATAAAAATACAATTTCCGGGATAGGGCAAAACTTTAAAAATGTATAGCTCACACTTATGACAGAGGGACTATAAAATGATACAGATTATTAATACTAGTTGTAATTCTTTTTTCTATAATTATGCAATACGCAATTTGATATGTACATCGTTTTCTTATCGTTTTACTATCTCAAGATACGTAATAAGCCCGGGCATCATGGTATTTTCTTAATATTATATTTTTTTTTATTGCATATTTGCCTGGCTGTTTTATTATTGGGTAGTTTTGTAATATTTTCGACGCGTTGTAACTATAATGAACTGGGAAATTATAGTGGTACCAAGTAAAAGCTCGGCTTGCCTCGTTGCCCCCTTATACTATAAAAATCTAACCGATTTATATTTATTTAGAATGCATGGTTTCTTTCTGTTAACAATTTTAACAAATACGACTAAATGTATAATATTGATTTTAAATTTAATTTAAAAAAGTAAATTATCAAATATAAAGACCATATTATTATTTCTCTATCATGGCAAATTTAGACGTTTGAGTTAGTGAATTTCTTTCAGCTGCGAAATTCATCACCAATAAAAAAATTAATTCGATTTGACATAAACAACGTCAGCAGTTGGATTTTTCATAGTATTTGTATTCTCTTTCGGATTTTTCAAGATTACAGGCTAAGATCACTGTTACTTAATTTGAAATTACTTGAGATAAAATCAACAATGTTAACAAGATTTGTACCACGTAAGTGTTTTTTATAAAATATTATATTTTAATAACTTAAAAGATATAGAGTAGTAAATACAAAAAGATTTAGCGTATCTCTTTATATTATATTTACTACTCTATATCTTTTAGTTGTATCTTTATATCTATTTATCTTTTGTTTGTATACGTACTGTTGACCCCAAAATCTTCGTCTTGTCAAAACATCTTTACGTTGGGCGATGTAAACGACCTCTTTCGCGCCGTTCTGCAGACGCGTAACCGAAACCATCCGAGCAAAGCCGAAGACGACGTTAGCACGCGGTCCCGACGGTAGCCGAACGCGACCGGAGCTATACGTCCCGATCGATAGATAGGTATCCCTTTCCAGATGAGAGTGAAAGCTTGTTGTGATAAAAGTAACGGCCTTGAATTCGAGACGGCCGGAGTGATACGAACATGTGTTTTCTGTCACTTTTTTGTATTTACTATCTACGTTTCACAATGCGTTTAATAGCACTTCCTTTTACAAAAATGCATATAGGAATATATTATGTGGAAATGGTAGTTTGTTTTAATATTTTATACAATTGTTTTACTTCCTTCATACTTCACTATAAGCCTGTGTCGTCACCGTTGCCGGTCTTTATTATTATTGCACTCCTCATAGGATAGGAATATACAAAGGAATTGTATGTCAAAGCTAACAATAATTCCATGTGTCTGAGATGTTGATGTTGGATTCGTTTGACAAAATGATAACTAATTCGTGCAACTATGTCCTTTGTCCACGTCGCGTCTTTGTGACAACGCTGTTCTCGTGACCATATATTACAGACGTTTCATATCTTTGGTACTCGTCATCATCACTATTAATTTACTCATCCATCTTTTTCCATCTTTTTTTTGTCCCTTCGGAGGAGAAGTACCACACACAAACGTGTCACAACATTTGTATATCCTCTACTAATATCCTACATTATTAAATATAATATTATAAGTTTGTTTCTTGAATCAATAATCTTGAATCGATAATCTTGAATCTTTCACCACCATCATCATAATCATCCTATTGCAGTCCACTGTTGGACGGCGGCCTCTCCCATAGCACGCCACTGGCCTCGATCTTCGGCTAACCTTTCCCACTTCCTGGCCACAGCTTTGCGTATGTCGTCACTCCAACTTTGTACACGTATTATAAAAAAGAAAATTATTTGACATAATTTTTTATGTAATCTTGGCGTTCTCAGACCTACCGAAGGGTAGGTATGAGAACATACAACAAGTACAGGCAGATTACGTTCTGGCTACGTAAACAGTAGTCCCGCATACTAGTTAGTTAGTGAAAACTTTTAAAAGATACCTTTAAGATGTCGTAGGTAGTGATGTGAAAGCGTTATCCAAGAAAAGTTTGTGTAATGCACCTAATAACTGTTACATGAATATAAAATGAGTTTTATACTGAATTTAAAATAATATCATCTGCTTTGTCAAGAAATAATATGTGAAAACTTAATTACAACATACATTAAAAAATATATAAAAATATCAATTACCATTGGAAGTACTTAAATGTTTCCTAAAATATATTTGACAATTAATAGAATTCTTTTTGTTAACAATTGAGAACTTAATGAGAGTACAACTAAACCTATAAGTAAAACCTGAAAGGAAAGTAGTATTTTCAAAGTAAGACAAGAGAGAGCGTCAGTATCAACATAATATATGTGTATCCACGGAATAGATAAATAAGGTTGGAAAGGAAATGTGGGCGGAGCCGGCGCGGGCGCGCCGCAAGTATGATTAGATAATCATACTTGAAACGAAACACGAATGTCGTGCTTTTAGTCGCTCTTGCATTGTGATTGTGACAAGAGCTGCGTAAAATTTGTTTAAAATGCCGTGTTGAGTTATTATTATTTATAAAAATCAAAGCCAGACATCAAGTATTAAGCAAGGAGGCATTTTTTTTCATAGGTAAGTCGAAACACTTAGTCTAAGGTTTTTTTTTTCAAAAAATGTATTTTATATTACGTAATTACCGATCAAAACAACAATATTGCAAACAAATAGAAAAAATATACATTATCTGTAAAGTACGCAATAGTCCGGTCAATTTAGACATTTGAAATAACCCTAAAAAGTGGTAAAATAACAATAATTCCCGGAAAGCCAAATTTTGGTGGAGACCTATAGTTTGCCATTACAAATCAAGTTTTAAAAGTCCCCATCGATCCTATGTGTGCTTAAAAAGTTATTCGACTATTATATGTCTCTTAGAATCGCGATATCTCAGGAATGGTACTGTTAGGAAAAAATCATTGATACCATGTTTGTAGATAATTTTAAGATCTACAACTTTGGTTCTAAGTTTTTTTTTATAACACTTACCGTTTTCAAGCAAAATCCAAAAAACCTCAAATTTTGACCTTTGACCTCGAATAACTTTTTAAGCACACATAGGATCGATGGGGACTTTTAAAACTTGATTTGTAATGGCAAACTATAGGTCTCCACCAAAATTTGGCTTTCCGGGAATTATTGTTATTTTACCACTTTTTAGGGTTCCGTATCTCAAAGAGACAAAACGGAACCCTTATAGGATCGCTTTGTTGTCCGTCTGTCTGTACGTCTGTCAATACCTTTTTCTCTAAAACGCGTGAAGGGATTAAGCTGAAATTTTTGTCAAATACGGAGGTCAGTTACGTCTTGAGGCCTTTAGAAAATCACACTTCTAAGATTACGCAATAAAAAGTTATAGACATTTATGCACAAATTTTGTATGAAAGCGCACTTTTTCGAAAATTTATAGGGTACTTCCCGTTGAGCTAGAATTCTGAAATTTGGCAAGAAGTAAGACCTTACAGTATACATACAATGTGTTTCAGTACCGGTGTCGGAGACTTTAATGGTATAGAATATGGCATTTTTCATCGACAAATTGCTGTTTGAATTCGTTTTTGCTCCCACGGTTGTAAATTGGCCGCCATTTTGTTTTTTTAGTTACCAAAACCGGGCTCTCGTACTAATTCGACCACCACTAGTCGTGTTAATGTCGTATATTTATAAACAAGGTCTCATTCGATAGCCTAACGTGTAGACAATAATAACACATCCATTATGTTTTAATTATTATGAAAAAAGAAATTAAAAAAAATATTTAAAACTAAAAAATTTTGAATTTTTTGTGTATTTTTTTATTGTTTGGCTTTTTGTGAAAAATCTAGCACATTAAACTGCTTATTTTTTATTTTAAAACGATAGAAGAGAATGTTTTCTACAATTTAATACTACACTTCTTTGCTCCCAGTGAAATAGTTTAGAAGTTACAAATTTTTTTATAAGACCCTTTTTATTGCTTATCTACGGGGCAGTTGAAACGAAAACGAAACAATTTGTCGATGAAAAATGCCAAATTTTATACCATTAAAGTCTCCGACACCGGTACTGAAACACATTGTATAGGAATAAATCTAAAAATTGGAAAATAAAATTTATATCACTGGAAAAATCATTACCAACTTATGCATGTAGTTCGTTTCATACTAAATGTATGCAAGCACCCGCATATATAAGTTTGTCAACTTGTCGCAGGGAAGTGTAATTTTCTCAACGTCTATTACTTTTGCTCATACCTCCCGTTCCTACGGAACCCTCGGTGTGCGAGTCCGACTCGCACTTGGCCTGTTTTTATGTCTAAATTGACCGGACTACAAGCAATCCACGCAACGCCATAGATAGCGCGTAGTGTATTGTATAGAGACGATACTTTCACGAGTAGACGCATCGCATGGTTTGGGATTGTTTTTGGGGAGTCCTTGGCAACGAATAAGAGATGTGACATATTCGATAAAAAATTCGATAAATTGCCTGCTTATATACAAAATAAGCCAAGATCACCTCGAGATGCTATTTGGGAATATTTGATCTCATGGCGGATGCAACAACAATCCCACAGCCCGACAATTCAAAGCAGCATACAAAAATTTCTGGTTCATATTCTCATCGTCTCTCGATAATGGTAATTGCACGGCCCTGGAAAATATCACTATACTCAATTGCACATGTTCGCATATAGTAAGTACGTATAAATAAAACGACTAATAATAGTTTAGTGGAAGATGAAATAATCTCTGAAACAAATGACGATGAAAACATGAATTTATTTTTCCAAAATATTTCAGTATTTTGAACCAGATAATTAGCCATATTGCTGGTTACATTGCTCATATTTTGATGAAAAAAAACTATTGTAGTATTTGTATTGGAGCGCTATTAAGTAATGAAATAAATACTGACCATAGATTTATTTTAGCAAAAGATAAGGGTGGACTATTATACCCGTCGAAAGATTTAATACAAATTTGCAAAACATCAGAAGCAGTCATCAAGATTTACACTGATATTCTCCGACAAATTAACAAAAATATGTTGACATCAAAAATCTTACGCAATTTTGTCGGGTCTCAATTATTCAGCAATATTTGTTATCATGAGATTGGATTATATCCTACAGCTAGCCATGTAACAGATTTAACTAAAGCTATTATAGAAAAATATATACTCGTAAATGTAAGATTGCACTTTATGTTGAAAAATTCTAATTTACAAGAAAGCAAACGGGTGTTACATAATAAATACATTTTATTTCGGGAACAATAATTTCACAAATAGCACTTACAATATTTAGAATACTTATTGTAATAATAATAATAATAATAATAATATTTATTTGCTTGAAAACATTGTTACATATAGGTGTTACAATATAGTTTTTGGCCACATGTTTTGCTACATTATTGATTAGCATGCAAAATAATCATATTCATACATCTTTAAATGTCTTAATGTTATAAAAATTCTTTTCTTTTAACCAATCTATTAATTTAATTTTAAACATTTTTACATTTAATAATTTCAGTTCGCTTGGTAATTTATTATAAAGACGAATACACATATTTAAACAGCTTTTATTGAATTTAGCTGTTTTTGGTTTATCATTTATTATTAGTTTAAAAGGATCACGCCGACTTCGAGGATTTACATCATCTGCCTTAACAAATAATTGTGTATGCTTACGTACAAACATGCATACTTCAAAGAAATAAAGCGACGGTAGTGGTAATATGCCCAGTTGTTTAAATGCTTGTTGGCAGGATTCATCCGGTTTAAGGCCACATATTGCCCTAATGCATTTCTTTTGTGCTATAAATGATTTATTATGATCGGTACTGTTTCCCCATATAATAAGACCATAACGCAAAACCGACTCTATATATGACCGGTACGATAAGACAGCTGTTTTTTGGCTCGTTACTTTTTTTATTTGTTTCAAAGCGTAAACAAATTTATTTACTTTTGATGTTATTTCATGTATATGCAATTTCCAATGTATGTTTTCGTCAATAATTAATCCTAGAAATTTTGTATGTGCCACTAAATTTATTTTGGGTACATTGAGTTTAAAATTATATTTATTATTATTGCATTTATTGAATTGTATATACTTAGATTTGTCAAGATTAATTTTTAAATTATTTATGTCAAGCCATTTAATCAAATTATCTATTGTATTATTAATGTCCATTTCATGATCAGTAATTGTATTACATTTTCTATCGGATGTCACAATAATTGATACATCATCAGCATATAATATACATTTATGATTCGTTATATTAATTATATCATTTATATATAGTAGGAACAATATAGGACCTAGCACACTGCCTTGTGGAACGCCTTTAACTATATATTTAGCGTCTGACGAATATGTTATATTGTTTTTATTGGCATCTATCTTTTGTATTATAACACATTGTTTCCTGTCACTAAGATATGAATCTATCCAACTGAGCGTAGGTCCTCTAATCCCTAGTGCTTCAAGTTTTTGTAGTAGTATATTATGTGAGACTAGATCAAACGCTTTAGAAAGATCAAAAAATAGCCCTGTGGTAAGATATCCATTATTAACATTCGTTAAAATAGTTTTTACAAGAGTAAATATTGCTAATGTTGTAGATTTTTCCTTTTGAAAACCATATTGTTCATTAACAATAATGTTGTATTTGGTAATAAATTCAGTTAATCTCTTATACATACATTTTTCATATATCTTAGACATAATTGGTACTAATGTTATTGGGCGATAATTTTTAATATCATGTTTTTCACCTTTCTTAAACATGGGTTTAATAATTGAGAGTTTTAGTGCGTCTGGGAAAGTTCCACAGGAGAAGGATAAATTAATCAAATGTGTTAAAATGGGAGTTATCTCTTCGACACAAATTTTGATAATTTTCGTGTTAACTTCATCATAGCCCTCGGAATTAGTATTTTTTAATAGCATTGTTTCAACTCTGACCTCACTTTCCAACATAGGCCTAAGAAACATGGAGTTACTGTGGAAGTTGTTAAACGTCATGCTTGGTGTTGTAGTTGGTGTGTGTGTCGAGTCAATAAAGTGATTATTAATAGCACAAGCTATTTTCGAGGGATCTGATATCATTTTATTATCAATCAAGATGTGTTCTATGTTTCTCTTAGGGCTTAAGTTTCCTAGTTCATTTTTAATGATGCTCCACGTGGCTTTGCATTTATTATTATTTTTATTAATAAATCTTATATTAGCGTTCCTTTTTGAGTTGAAAATGCATTTTTTTAAAAGGCTAGAATATATTAAATATTTATTTTTAGTCACCAAATTTTTATTTTTATAATATAGGAACCGTAATTTCCTTTTAGTTCTGCAGCTTATTTTAAGGCCTTTACTAAGCCAATTTTGTTTTATGTTATTATCACTTATTCTACATCTTAGTTTCGGGAAGCAGAGATTATAAAATAGACAAAATAAGTTGTGAAAGCTCTCGAATGCCACATTAGCGTCATTTTCCACATATATATCTGCCCACGATAATTTTTGGATGCATTCCTTAAACTTTAAAATATTTACTATGTTAAAATCCCTTTTATATATGTAGTAATATGATGTAGATTTAAGTTGAGAATATTTTATAGGGAAATTTAACAGTTGTGCTGTATCATGATCAGAAACATACAACGGTAGAACAGTTCCACTGGCGCCTGGAATATTGCTTAAGATATGGTCAATACAGGACGATTTGCGTGTTGGTTTATCGATGTGAATAGTTAGATTATAATTATGACAAAGTTCCTGGAAATTATTTGTAATGTTACATTTTTGAAAAGTATTTATGTTTAAATCACCAGCTATTACTATATTATATGGCGATTTGTATTTTATAGATATGTCATGTAGCAGATTATTAAAACTCATAAAGAAATTGGTTAAGTTGGGTTGTGGTGTCCTGTATAAGCAAACAGCTATCAATTTTATCTGCATGAGCTCTATTCCACAAACTTCGAAGTCACTTTGTAAAGCATAGTTTTTAACAAATAATAGTTCTTTAAATACTAAGCCTTTTTTAACTAAAATACAACTGCCACCTCTATGTTTATTTCTACAGAAACTACTTGCGAGGTCATATCCGTATATTTTTACGTGACTCTCACAACCTTTCTTTATAAATGTTTCAGAGAGACATATTAAATCAGGGTCTATATTATGTCTTTCTCGCAAATCTTGTAACGTTATTTCTAATATTTCCCGTTTAGATAAAAGGCTGGCAATATTTTGGTGAAGGATTTTAAAATGATCATGCGTTGAGACTATATGCTTAGGGCCGAAAAAACTTGTTATTTCTTTTTATAGCAGGGAAGTAATATGGTATGGTTCCCTTTTTGCCATTTTCTTTTAAGACATTATTTAAACGAGTCTCATTTTGTTTAGCAAAGTAAAAAGGAATTGTACCCTTTTTTAGTTTGCAAATAGTCTTACTAGGCATACTATTCACTATTCGTCTTTTTATCTCTTTAGGATTTAAATATTTTTCAGCATAATCGCTATAATCAATTGCATAATTTACAGATTTACATAATTTTTCAAGTTGGTTTGAGTGTTCGTATTCTACAAATTCACAATTTTTATATTTTTTACATAGATTTTTTATACGATAATTTAGCTTAAAAACATTTAAGTATCTATTTTTATTAACATTCAAGATAATTAATTTATTATTATTTAAGGTGTCTAATATAATTTGCAATTGTGATAAAACGTGTCTTATCTCATAATCGTTTTCACCTATATTAACAATCAATTTATCGGTCAATTTTAATTTAGTGTTTAGACAATTTTTCACTATCTCGTAGCTTGGGGCCTGTGGTTTAGTTACTCCAGTAATTCTATAGTTCTCATATTGCGAATTTAACCTGGATTGTGATAGTGCTGCGGCTAAACCGACGCATTGTTGAGATCCGAAGATATAGATATGACTATTTTCGCTTGTTGTATCATGCGTGACAGCGTTAGAGATTTTACTCGGTTTAGTGCTTGTGTTGATTCTCATGTGTGTATTCGCTGTTACCGTGCATGTGTGTTCCTGTTCTTTATTTTTGAGCTTTTGTTCTAATTGAAAAATTTCTTTTTGCAAGGTTAAAACCGTTCTATCGATATTGCAGTTGTCTTTTGGTTTGCTTTCCATGGCCGGTGAAGATGGAGCCGACGATAAGCTGTTGTGTAATACAGAGCGTCTAATATTTTTCCTCAATTGCTTCGAAATAGGGCTATTTACTATTTTCGTAGGAGAAGAACAAAGCGATTTTAATGATTTATTTTCAGTAG
This sequence comes from Calycopis cecrops, assembly GCA_001625245.1. Lineage (NCBI taxonomy): Eukaryota > Metazoa > Arthropoda > Insecta > Lepidoptera > Lycaenidae > Calycopis > Calycopis cecrops. The sequence continues at coordinate 90,369 of LUGF01001707.1, forward strand.
TGAGTTTATTTATTTGTCTGCGGAGATCATTATTTTCTAAGATTACATTTTCGAGTTCACTCTGTGTACTTTCAAGAGCTGTTGTTAATTGGTTCAATTTGCTCCTCATTTCTGCCAGAACTGTTGCATCGGATAATGTTCCATCCAGGCTCCTTGATAGTTTGTTTGGGGTCAAGAAAGATTCCATAGATATATTATTATCTGTAAGTACATGAGAGTCCAAGGAAACGTTAAGATCATATGGACTTGGAGACTTTACATATGGCTCATCCATTGGCATGTGTGTTTTTTCGGGGCTGGTACTCTGCTCTAAGCGATGATGTTTTTTTCTATGTGTAATATTAGAGTCATCACTGGTCACGTATTTTTTTCTGTTAACTTGAATGCAGTCCTTACATTGCCATTTCTTTTTTTCTTCTTGATTCAACAGACGGTATGTTTTTTCTGGATATCCCTCACAATCAAACTCATACCTATTGTTACATTGAGAACACAGGGCAGTGCTTTTTAAGTCAACAAAATTTTTACATTTATGACATTTTACATTTTGCGACATCTTGCGATCACTATTGGTATTTTTTGATTTGATTTTCGATGACATGATTTTGAAGGATCGTGATTTACGTAGTTCTGCTATTCGTCGTTAGATGGTGCTTTTAATAAAAATTAGTCGGATTTTAAACTTAACGCTTTTTCTCCAGAATTTATTTTTAAAATTATTGAATCATCTTAGTATTTCAATAAATCTATGCACACTAGCTTTATTTGAGTCAGAATTATCACAAAACACTGTATAAGGTCGGAACTTATTTGTTTTTACTCTATAAAATTGGTTTATTCACTCCACCTTAAGTCACGTATTTTTATCACTTAACTAAGAGTTTTTTCGTAGATAACACTATATAGTTTGAATTAGCACTTTTTACGCAGATTTTGATATGTTTATATAAATATATACAGTTATATACAGTTAAATCTTTTTTTTACCTGTGTTACCTTTTTATCTACTAACATTTATATCCCTCATCTCGTGTTAAAGATTTCTATCGATATCAATAGTCGACTGCAACCCTAGTTATGTATATGTTGTTTTTAGGCGTGTCAAGCATTTTGTCAAATGCACGTCATTTATAGAAATTGCTCTAGTATGTGAACCAATAGTAACTTAGGGTTCTAAGTGATTTCCGCATAATGTGTGCGAAATGCACGTACGTATTGGATTGCGTTAGTAGTAAAATAAAGAGTGGGGAGACAAACGGCGCGCGGCGATACTGGTTTTCATACAATTCAAGCATGATTTCCTTTCCAATCTCCTTTATCTATTCCGTGTGTGTATCAATATGTATATGTATTCTATTTTACATCTCGATATTTCCACGGTATCTAGCGAGCGCAGCTAGTATTAAATTTGGAATTGACAATATAATCCAAGTTAGTTGGCAACGATTCAGTTTTTGAGAGTTGAAAAGAAGGGGCGCAATCACTATTATAACCGTTTATCTAACATTAGAAGTTATTCGTGTCATCATTTTTTTAAATAACATGAATTACCTTAGTATTAACGTAGTTCCATAATACAGAAAAAATTAATTGAGTATACATTGCTATTCATAAATTCCAATAAAGCCTTTTGTGATTTAAATGTATCGTGAATTAAATATACGAACGCAAACACATACCTATTTCTTCAACGACCTATAGAGAAAGATACTTTCCCGGTCCTTCAATTCCAGTTTGGCTGTAGCAGAAAGTGCGCTGTCTTACTACAACCCTTTTAAATGTTACAATGTATATCTTCTATTGTTGTTGGCTTTTTTTAGTTTTGGGTAAAAGTCCACGAGATTCTAGGTGTGCTTGCTTCGGATCCGTACTCCATCCAGCATAGCGTGTTTCTTTATAAATACTTCAGTGCGCTTCATCCCCCAAAATTTTCCTTTGCGAGATGTATAATTTAATTTATTGATCGAGTAACAGTTTAACATTTCTGACACGCAATAGTTCATATTTACTTTACAAATGATCAGCCACCACGTCACGACCATAGAGCTATTTGATTAGTTGCTAGTTTTTCCCCGCGGCTTTTCTCGCGTTGAAACCTTATTATAAATATCAATGAACATTACTATACATTGAAATAGAACTGCAATAGAATTCCTACAATATTGTCAGCTGAGTTGTTTTTGAAAGCGTAACAAACAAACTTACATTCACATTTACACTATGAGTAGGAATCACCGATTTCGTTGTCGGCGTTGGGGTAAAGATGGTACCTATACGGTTACATATTCACATATTGTGGAAGTTGATAATTCTATATTGAGTATTTGTTAAAATACTGATTTTTATTTTAATAAAAATAAAAGAAACTTGTTTAAAAACAATATTTAAATTTATTTTATTTACTTTATGAAACTTAAACATCCAACACCTAAACGACCTACACATAACTCAATAACTAACATTGCAAGTGAAGTTAAACCTTGTGATAAAAACTGGGAAATGAAATGTATATCGGAAACATTTCAAAGTGAAACGAAAGTTTACCTTTGAGTGGAGTTCGCTGCTTTTGTGTTAAACCAAAGTCAACATTCGCTGCATGATTACCAACAAGCCAATCTTCTAAAATCATTTATCACTTATAAATGTTAATATATATATTACAAAATTTAGAAACAGCAGTTTCGTTTTGTTAATAACGATGTTTTTTTGTTCTTACTTTTTAATTAAAGATGATGTTATTATGTCTTATAAAATGTTTTATATGAGTTTTATTAATATTTTATTTATTTTAAGAATTATTTATTAGATGTTCTTGAAGTTGTTCATTAAAATTAAATAATCCAGACCTGTGTGACAGAATAAAATATTCTTCATTATAATTTCCAATAGAATATTCGAGAAAAGGAATCATGGCAACACTTCATTACTTTTAAGACAACCTAACACCAGAGGTAAAATAACTCTCACGCACTATATCTTATACTGATTTTAGTGTTGGAGGTAAAACAAACAATGCTTGACAGTAGACGCTTAAACATTGAAGACATATTGGTGAAAATAGTGATACTTGCATATCGTGTTTGCGGTTTTAACCAGCTATATTGATTTACATTTAACCTGGGAATTTCGTGTATATCTGTTTGATTTACGTCTGCTTGTCATGCGAAATATTTCCTCATAAATAATGCTGTTTGTGTTGCGTAAAATCAGACTAGTTGGTATGAGATATGATTTAATCTTTATATAGTCAACAACAAGCTTTACCCGCGTATTTCAATTAATTTCACCTACAGACATGTTCATCTGGGCTCAAAGGGCCCACTTTAGGGCCTAAGGTGCTATTGATACCATAAATTCACTTTTTAGTTCTTTTAAGAAGAGACACTTAAGAATTCTAGACAGAATTGACACTCAAGAATCAGCGGGGACGGCAGTGATTCCCGTACTCAGTGACTGGATAGACATACAGATGTTTTGGGGTCTCTTTTGCCCGTTACCTGTGTGAGGTGACACAATGCCTAATATATAATCTTGTCATTTTAATGGCCCAGCATGGGCGGATGATGTGTGGTTAAAGCTTCAGATCTCTCGCTATCAGAACATAATTCATGTCATACTATGCAATGACAAAGCATAGAATACGGTCGACTACTCAGGGAGGCGTAGCGTTTACTAAATGCAGAGAGTCTACGAAGAAGTCCTCGGCGATAGTGCGATGAGTCGTTGCTATCTGAAAAGTTACAGAGATGGTTTCGTAAGCCATAGTCTGCTTTAGAAAACCTGAATTACCTGCCTATGAGTTGTATATTCCAGATCCAGAATAACTCAACGTAGTTTCAAGCACCCGCGAATGGATCCAATAAGCACCAGCTTGTGTAATCTCGGACGTATTCTGTCATCTTCATCTTTCTTGGCTAACTTACTCGCGGAAGAGAAAAACCATTCTGGTGTTTAGCTGATAGGGGGATTTGTACTCGCCTACTGTACTATAGCAGTCCGTTTATTCCCAACATAGAGGATATTTGAACAGCTTCACTAGCATAAAATATAGGGTTGGGGAGAGGGTCTGGACGTTGCAGTCGTTGAACAACTTGCAGAATATGAATCTTATTCAATAATGATATTGATGATAAGTAGAATTAAAAACAAAACTCCTGCGTCTACTTTGATAGTTGTGCTCTAGTTTAATAACAATTACTTCTCCTATTAGCGAACACATTAACCTACACAAAATATCACGTTGGCCTTGAACGAAATATCAGATAGAGCTTTGAACATAAAGTGTATGCGAAAAATGTATTCAAAGACAACACAGAATTTCGGAGAACCGCATCGCTCGTTGCCCTGAAATTGATGAAGGTTGGAGCTCCTGGCCGAGTTTGCTTAGTACATGCATCTGGTAAAATAAGACCCGAATTTAATATATAACGCCATATTTATTTTTCTCGTGTTTTTTCCTCCGCTTTGCTTTTTACTTTATTATAATAGGCTTAGTAGTATTTATAATTGAGATATATTGAAATCCACTTTTTGGAAATCGATTTTTTGTCTTCATATTCATATATATATTTTCCTTAAAACTTGACTCCAAAAATGATGTTCCTAATTATATATATATAGTATAATACATATATTTAATAAAAACAACAATTTCGTCTTCCCATAGAAACTATTCAAACATTTGATGTTCGTACTGACATGACGTTCAGAAATCAAATTAAATTTAAAATTGATAGAATAGTAGTTAAAATAAATTTGGCAAAATAAAAATATACGACGTGTATATATATAAATATATAAATTCCCTGTTTCTATTTAGTAAATTAGTCATCATACAAAATTTAATAAATATTTTTTACAAATCGTCAATAGAATAACTAATTCTTTAAAAAAAATTATCGTATTTACAATAAAAGTTTTTTTTTAAAGAATTCAGGTATTTTCATACTAACAATTTTTATAGTATAAGGGCGCAAACGAGCAATCGCAGCCTTCATGTCTGCCGAATTTTCATGACTGCCGATGCCCATAGATATCCGCATAGAGACTATACAGACGTGTTGCCTTCCTTCCTCCTTCTTCCTCCAGGGGTCACCGGATACTTACACACCGCACGAAACGCGACAGCGCAGCTGCCACTTTACCTTGGTTTCGTGTAAGCTTGAAGTACCTCCCCGATCGTGTTCGGTTACATGCATGCATGGCACTACCTATTACAAGTATACCGAAATAATAAAATACGAAATAAAAAGAAGCACGCCCTTCTAGGTAAACAGTCTTTTATATTATAATCAACGGTCTGCCTCAGAGAACTTTTATAAATACTGCATAAGTTTTAATATACATTCCTTTGTTGATAAGCTTTGTGCAATAAACATATTAATTGGGTGTTATGATGTCCGTATAATAATAAAACCTAGTCTTTAGTGATAGTACCTAACATTTAACCTCTAAGTGCGCGAGAGTTTTTTTCACTTTATTTAATGAAATTTACGATGCCGAGGAGAAGACGACCTGACTTAGGTCGTCGTTTTCAATCAATTGTGCGAAGAACCACCTCACGAACTAACCGCACTGATGACCAGATACAGACCGAGCAAGAAAATAGTCGTATTGCTATGTCAGAGTTGCGGTCTTTAGTGAGTGACAATGAAATAGATAGACTTAGAATCCAACCAGTTCATGCACATCAAACACAACAACAGCGAGAACGTCATAATGAAATTGAGCGCCGCAGCAGACGGACTGCGTCTGCGGCTGCTGTGATCCTGGAACGAGCTGCATTTCACTATGATCTGGCAATGGTCTATTGTGCCGACAAATCGGTAACTATTGGAGAAATTACATTCGTTTGTAAATATTGTAAGGCGTTAAAATACATTGGTGAATCTACTGGATTAAGTTGTGCTGGAGGCAAAGTTAAATTTCCGCAATTAGTGCCGCCACCGGATCCCTTGCGCTCTTTAGTTTCTGGGATGAGCAATGATTCTAAACACTTCTTGGCCAACATTCAAAACTATAACAGCAACTAACATGAGACTGTTTTTGCAACAAGATGAAATTGCAAATGTGTTTTCGAAGCAGTTATTAGACATTGAAAATTGTAACGTCGCAGTGGACAACTCGACCGGATTCATAACATTTCCCAAAGATTTCTGTCACATCACTGACTCAAAAGAGGAGCTTATTCAGCGTGTTTTCCAGATATAGCTCAACAGTTTAATAACCATATTTGGCTGAGTGAACGAGCTATATTGGCGACGTAAAATAAAGATGTCGATGATCTTAATCCGACCATTCTGAATTTTCGTCCGGGACAGTTGATTTCCTTCAAATCAGTTGACACTGTTATAAACCAGGATGACGTAGTCGACTATCCAACGGAGTTTTTAAATTCACTGGATTTGCCTGGACTTCCACCTCACAATTTAAAGTTAAAAGTGGGATCAGTTGTCATCATGCTGCGTAACATAAATCAACCTCGACTGTGTAATGGTACAAGAATGGCTGTGAAAAATCATTGAGGCAACAAAAATAAAGGGAAAATACAAAGGAGAGGATGTCTTAATCCCGCATATACCGATGATTCCAACAGATTTACTATTCGATTTTAAACGTCTACAGTTTCCCGTACGTCTAGCTTTTGCGATGACCATAAAGAAATCGCAAGGCCAGTCGTTGGAAGTTGGCTGACTCAACTTGGAGTTTCCCTGTTTCGAGCAAGGACAATTATACGTCGCGTGTTCGCGCATCGGAAAACCGTCATCTTTGTTTATTTACGCGCCACAAAATAAAACAAAAAAATATTGTTTATCAGAAAGCTTTAAATTGATTAACAGACTATCATAACAGAAGGTTAATACCAAATTAAAATCTTATAAATAGCCATTATTTTAGGAAAACTTTGTTTTGAAAGTACCTATCTAATAGTAGTCTAGTCGAAATGTTCAAAATGGTGTTAATTCTTGATAAAGGTCCTAAAAATATGAGCGATAGCTCATTGGATTCGGAATGACGTCTAGAAAAAATGTTTTGAAGGATTT
>LUGF01001707.1:97558-142674 GCA_001625245.1 Calycopis cecrops
CAATTGCTGTTCGTTACACTCACTAAAACTCGAGAACGGCTTACCCGATTTGGCTAATTTTGGTTTATAATTAATTGTGGAAGTCCAGGAAAGGTTTAAAAGGTGTAGTAAATATGAAAAAAATGCTAGAAATATAGTAAAAACAACAATTTCGTTTTCCCATAGATACTTTTCGTACCTGCCAAACATTTGATGTTCGTACTGTCGTTCAAAAATTAAATAAAATTTAAAATGGAAAGAGTATGTAGAAACATAAATAACTAATTAGAATAGTTATATTATGTATCTAACTACATATTAATTCTCAGGGGGTAAAAATTGTACTTAATTTTGGTTAACTGTCTATCCGATTATTTTTATGTAGTTTGATAAATCGTTAAAAGTTTTGTTGCAAATTAAATTTATGGACGCAATCATAATATTTGACATTTATCAATCAAGAAATATGTAGATGATCGCGATCTTGCAGGAAATAATTCTATAATTACTCCAAGATCTCGACCGATCTTCGTAGGAAGGAGACCGCATCCTTTTACCTTTGTGACGGTACGTGCGCGAGAGCTTACTCCTCTTACGGCAGGTTTTTCATTCCTTGGATAAATAGGTGGATCTTTTATAGATTCTTTCTTGTATAATTATCTATACATATCATAAAACTGTAAATTTTTGGCTGTCTCTATGTTGTGTGGCTTTCACGCAAAAACTACGGGACGTATTTTGATATAACTTTTTTTTGTTATGAAGCTAATATATGTATATCTTCGTTAACATAATGTAGGCTATAATTTATCAATATTTATAATTGTGAAGTCGACTTGAAATATACATTGTAGGGTGAAGTAACAAGTTCCCCGACTTGGGGAGGACAGGCAGGCTATGAGCAGCTGAACTGTGGAATCCTCCACCCTTCTACATCACTTGAGTTAAGGTTCTTTTTTTGACACAACTTCCGTTGCCTTGATAGAATGACGCGCGCTGAGTCGCTTAGTGCAGTCGCGCTAGGCTCGCAACGCAAGGCGCGTTTTCGTATGTTTGATATTTCCGCGGCCGCACCCGCACCCGCGCTAGGCCCGCAGTGTGGACAGCCACTAGACGCTTTTTTGATGCTGAGTGCAGCGACTAGAAGCGGGAGGGGCGCAAACTTCAAGACGCCAAACGCGGCGACTTAGATGCTAATGTATGTCAATAATTAATGTGTGCTGTGGCTCTAAGTGATAACTGTGCTGTCGCGTTTCGTACAATGCATATTCACCCGGTGTTCCATTGAAGAGGGAGAAGGAAAGAGGACAACGCGTCTGATAACCCATATACATATGGCGTTGGTAGTCATGAAAATGGTACCGAGTGCTCGTTTGCTACTAAAAAAATCCCCTTAATGGAAGGTTAAACTGAACCACATACTTGGTCGTTTATAATTTTAGATTCTAGTAAAATCAAGTATATACCTACATACATATTATATTAATAACAAGAGTTTATAATATTTCAGAGTCTAATAATACAATTTTGATGACAATGATGAAATGAATGTATATTTAGTCAGTGACCGACGTTTCGCCAGCGGATCAAGTAATATTGGCACAGAAAAATATGTAAGAGATTATTCAATTTAAAAATAAAAATGCACATTTCAGGGTTCCGTACCTAAGGATAAACACAGGACCGTGTTATGTTACGAAATCTCCAGTCCGAATGCCAACAGCCAGTCTGTTCACAGACAAACAGTGGAGATTATCACTGAAAAAAAAAATTCCAAGCTTCATACAGTTCAATTTATACACGATGTACCAAATATAAATTTGTCAACTTATATTGGTAGTAATGCTTACTTTTACTTACCTTACTATCTCCCGTTGGTACGGAACCCTGATACATTTTTTTAACAAATGAGATATAGTTTATAAAACACCAAACCCCGTGTATGTTCAATTTATAATGTAATTGCAAAAACTGAATTATTCAACACATGTAATTCTACAGGATCTCACTGCAGAAAGGCATTTCAAATGGAGTAGTATCAAACAGTTTATATTTTTTGCATCTGCCACTACCTCGTCAATCTATAGCTTCGATTTATTTTCTAAAACTCGAAAAGACAATGGTAAATTTATTTTTTATTTATTTTCACATTGAAATAGTGTAGTTTAATATGCATTTCTTATTTATTTTATCTCAAATGGGTTTGTAATTACCTACTCTCGTCTTGGCTGAGAATATCGAAAAAAAAATAATTATATTGTATTGTTACAGTTAATTTTCCAATATTTATATTATTTGGTATGTGGCCAGGCATGGCGTATATGTTTATGGACTACTTCATAAAACAATATACAAGAAGAATAAACGGTGATATGCACATGAATCCACTTTTACGTGGCATATCAATTGCTGTGTTGTTTCAAACTGCATTTTGGTCATTATTAGTAAGTACATCATTATTTTCTGCACCAGTACCTATTAGAGGTTATTCTAAACTTCTTATATTTTGAAAATGCTGATATGATCATGAAAACAACAAGAACCTACACTATTCAGGAGTAGCATTATCTACATTTTATCATGATTTATTTATTGTAAGTAGTGGACCCGCGAAGATCGAAATTCGATCTAAGTGAAACTTTTTGAATTTAAAAACTTAATGTGACATGTTATGTCATCGTAAAACAACAACGGTAAACAATTTATGTACTAGTGCTATAGTGCCACAAACATATCTGACCCGGTGGCAGAGCCTGGTACTAAAGCCGTCATTTGGAAATGACAATCTATTGACAGTTCTATTGGTGGAGCGACGCACATAACACATTTACCCTAAAGGAATGCGGGAAATATTATTTTAAAAGTTTTTTCTTTTATGCAAGAAGAGAAACGTCTCCAAGTGCCATTAATACCGTTTGTAAAATTGTTCATAGTTGGTAATGTGGTGGTTGCGTTTTTACACGACCATAGTTATAACATCAAATTATAATAGTTGACTCTTTTATTTCAAATGTATTATATGTAATAAACTATTAAAACAATACTTATAATTATTTTAGTGTTGTGATGGCATAATTTTAATTAATCCCTGCCATTCATTCCATTATTTTTACTCTAAAAATCGGGATTTTTTATTTTAATGGCAACATTTCATTAGACTAAAGCGCTGCTGTCACCAGCTGTCACCGGGTCAGATAAGTTTGTAGTACCAACTACACAAACATATCTGATCCGGTGGTCGAAATTGAAACTTAAGCCGTCATTTTGAAATGACTATCTGTTGTCAATTTTATTGATGAATGCGACGCTTGCTGTATTTCGTGTTTTAATTGCTTTTGTGTTAAAATAATGCCGAATGCTTTAAAACGGGTGCAAGAAATACTATTTTGAATGTTTTATTTTTTATGGAAAAAGAGAAATGTCTCCAAGAGCCGTTAATACCATTTGTAAAATTGCACGAACGAGTAGCTGCTGCCACAGGTTAGTGTTACCAGTTTGTGCTATGTATCACCCATTCCACCTTTTTTTTTCTAGTATAAGGGGGCAAATGCGCAGTCGTAACAATTCTCACAACTACCAACGCCCATAAACATTCGAATCGCGTTGCCTTACTTCCATCTCCCACCTCCATGGGCCATCGTCTTCTTACACATCGCACGAAAATTTACGCCGGTATCGTATAAGCAGGAGGTACTTGCCCGGTCGTACCGGCCCAATTCGGCTGCATTTTTTTATTTTTAAAACGTATGTATGTAATGTTGTGTTATTACAAAATATTGGTATAGGTTCCAACTTACTTCTAAAATAAGCAAATGTGAAAATTTAATTAGTGTATGTTTGTATATCTGTATTCATTCACGGATATCTCAGAAGCTACTAATTAGATTATAAATGCAGATCCTTTTTAGTGGCTTAGAATTTGTTTTATTTAGGAATTCAGAAATAGTGCCGAATAGCTTGGAAAAGTCTTTTATCAAAATAATTTTAATATTACATAGGATATGATAATTCTTGCGTGTTTTCTTTCGATTGTGACATTTGTTTTTCAACTTCTTTATGCTATTATAGTATACTTATAATTACAGGCGTTAGTGATCGGTTTCACCGAAAGGAAAAGAACAAGCTTACACATTACTCCCGGGAAAAACAGGGAAAGAAAGAAGGGAAAGGTCGAAATTGACGATTTTGACTTAGGCGTGGGAAGGAGAAAAATTCACAAGTTGAATTGAAAAGGCTGCAGTGACCAAGTTTCCAGCGGAAACCGTTCGTAAATCCATCGACGAATGGCCCAACAGTTTACAAGCCTGCGTTAAATCTAAGCGTTGATATTTTCAATAACTACTTTAGTACGTTAACATATCTTTTTCACTCTACATAATTCACATATTATAAAACTTTAAAATAAAATATTTTTTTTTTATAAATTAAATGACATTTTATTTGTAACAGAACTTATGGCTAGATTAGATACTTCATTCTTTTAATTCCAATTTATTATTTCTAATTAACAGTAAGAGGTAGTGCCACGCTGTATGCAAGCGTGCAGTCGAATTGGGGCGGCATGATCTGGAAAGGTACCTCTCACTTACATGAAACCGGCGTAGAGTGACAGCTGTGCTGTCGTATTTCGTGCGGTATGTAAGTAGCCGGTGACCCATGGACGGAAAAGGAGGATGGAGGGCAACGTATCTGTATAATCTCTATTCGGATGTCTATGGCCGTCGGTAGACTTGTGGCTCCGAAATGGCTCCGATTGCTCGTTTGCCCCCTTATTCAATAAAAAATAACTATTAAAATAATAGTTTGCATGATTTTAATGTTGTTAAGATGATTTTAATCACTTCCGGCATAGTACATTATTTTTACTCTGAAAATTGGAATATTTATTTTAATGGCAACACTTAATTCGACTTGAGCGCTCTATCACCAGCTGGCACCGGATCAGATCAGAAGTTTATCCTTGCTGGTTGTGAATGAGCAGACTTCTGCTCAAGATGAAGCTCTCCATTTGGGTCTTCCTATACTTGGTATATCGCCCTCGCCCCGAGTATCAACGTCGTTCGCGAACCCAGAGTTGCGAATGCGCGTTACTATCCAAGCCTATCAGTACGGGTTTTCCAGTCAGGTAATCCAGGACATAATTTAGGTGTTCAAGATGTCGTGAAATGTTATGAACTGAAAGTACACTGAGATTATGTTCATGCTGACTTCCTGGTAATCGATATGGATGACAGTCTAGTGTTCAATACTCAGATGATGTAGCATTGCATAAGTGATCTTGACGTTATTATCCAAAATCCCAACCTTCGGAGTAGCTCCACACTGAATTAAACTTGCCAATGGTGCGTATTGTATTGAATAAGAACAAAATCTAAGTTCATTTCACTGGCAATTACAAGCAGCTCAGTAGACATATAAAATGGCCATTTATTCCACAGATAAAATATATATAGAAAAAATAATATTTTTTTTTCTTACGTTACGTTACAAAGAAAAAAATATTTTTTTGATTGCAAACAACATTTATTACTTTTACAGTGTGTTAGTTTAGTACACACAAATATAAACCAATTAAAACTTTTAAAAGTTTATCCGAAGTGGTCTCCATTGGCTGCAATACAGTCCTTTAAACGTTGAGGCTAGTTATCAATAGAAGCAAGGTAGTTCATTACTGCCAATCGTATGGATTGTTTTACGGAATTATCATGGCGTTGAGAACAAGCTGTACTCTCTAAAACTGACCATAAATCATAATCCAGCGCCCCCATGACAATGTCATTATCCCTAAAAAGATAATAGATTACAATCTTCTGCGAGTTAATCTCGCTAATTTACAGTCGAACCACCTCGACGGCATCCCCGATAGGATAGGGCCGAGCGACGCCGATAGGGTGATCGCTCAGCTCACCAATCACTTAGATTTCTCTATAGAGATGTCAACACAAGAGATACTTAGAGAGACCTTACACAACCACTGGGATCTCCCGCCCGACATCAAAGAACTTATCCGCTCGAAAAATCGAGCTGTAAGCATCCTTCAGATGACAACCTTACTATCCTCCGTCACCTCCGTGAGGAGGTGAAGTCTCAGGTAGACGCTTTCCATCAAGACAAGTGGGCTCTCCTACTTAGTCATATTTCGCCCTCGCATACGGCCTACTGGCCACTTGCGAAAGCTCTGAAAGCAGAGCCATGGCAATCATACCCCCCCCTCTCTCGTCCTAACAGTCTCCCTGCAATAGACGATTATGACAAAGCCGAGCTATTGGCCGATACCTTGGAGCAGCAGTGCTCTCCAAGTATCACTCAGATAGTTCACTCCCATGTGGAGGAGATCAATAGGGAATTAGAGCACCGCCTTTCTCTACCATTACAAGGCGACCCCCTCCGCCCGACAGACCTTGATGAGGTAACAGGTCTCAGCAAGGCTCTTGTCCCCCGAAAGGCCCCGGGGCCTGACGGTATCACTAATAAGGTCTTAAAGAGCCTACCACCCGCTCTCCTAAGCCTTTTAGTGTGCATCTTCAATGCTCTCCTCGAAGACTGCGCATTCCCCGACCCTTGGAAAGTGGCCACCGTGATCGGTATTCATAAGCCGGGTAAACCCCGCAGCGATCCCACAAGCTACCGCCCCATTAGTCTCATTAGTTCGATAGGCAAAATCTATGAGAGAATTCTTCTCGCACGCATCAAAGATGTCGTGCGGGAGGAAAATCTCTTCATGGGTGAGCAGTTCGCCTTCCGCGAAAAACATAGTTGTCCGCTTCAGGTTCACCGTTTATGTGAATTCGTTCACGACGGTATTAACCGTAAGCGTCCCATTCCGACATGCGCAGTCTTTTTTGATGTAGCTAAAGCTTTCGACAGAGTATGGCCACGGGTGCCCCGTGGTATGTCCGCAATCTCGATCTTCATAAAGATCTCGAGCTCCCCTCTGTTAGTGGGCACTTCAAAGTGCTCACTAAAACTCATTTCGATAGGGCTACCTCCCACCCCAACCCCCTAGTCACAAAAGCAGCGGTATACAACCCCGACTGCGTGACCAATGTCGGTCGACGTCCCAGACATGTTCTGGCTGACGCCGACGACATTATCACTACAACTGTTACACGAGTCATCGAGACACGTAAACAAAGACGCACAAGACACACCCGCGATGTAGGTACACTACACCCCGTCCGGGGGATCCGGACACGGACACAGTTCCGACCACAACTTCACCCTGACAGACAACAGCACACACGTTCGGCTCCGGTAAGCCAGAACTACGATGTTAGTTTAGTCTCAGGGAATAATGCCAGTGCCCTCTTGCAGAACTCAAATCAAACCGCCGAACCGGTTAGGTTAACCACGGCAACCGCGCGCAAGTCGTACCACCCACCAGTGGTGGAGGGGGGGTCCGGGCCCCCCAGTCATGATAGCTCATAGAGCTCTTCCAGCCCAAGACCCGTGTCGGCCACTTTTTAGCTGCCGCGCGCGAGCTGCTCCCCTCCGTTAAAGGTGGGGAGCTGAGGACACCCGCTGTCCTCGGCCATGATAATAATAGCATAACCTATTAATACTTAATAAGTCCGGTTTGCCTTCTCCCATCGTTCTGGGAAAGAAGGGGGGGTGTGTCCCCCTATCGACCATAAATACAGTGGCTCGAGTGCAATGTGCTCGCCACTCATATCGATGAAGCTGCGCTGACCTTCAGTCCTCAGCGTATAATAGTCTATCTAAAAAAAAAAAATAATAATAATCCAGCGATCCGAATCCCGATAAGATCGGGACTAGACGACGCGACGGCCAGTCTTCAGCTCAGATGAAGTCAGAGACGTCCGCTTCCAACCAAGACTCTTGCTGTAAAGACCATACTTGATTATTGAACATGGTGTCATTATGGGGCTAACTACCTTCTCAAGAATGGTATCTTGATACATTTGTGCCGATGTTTTGATACCTTTTTCACAAAAATATGGCTCAGTTACTGTTTCATAGCTAAAACCCCACCAAACCATCACTGAAGGCGGATAATGCTCACGTTGCACTCTGTCGACTAATAAGGAGGCTTCCTTAGAGCTTTGAGCATAAATACGGTCATTTTGTATGTTAAAACATATATGCTCAATCGTAAAAATTCTCTCACACGAAAACAATTTTTTCCGTGACCTCCCTTTGCGTACCGCTTCAGTAGTTGTTTCGATTTTACTTCCCTATTCATCTTTGATTTATCAGTTAAGAAAATATGACCAGTACGTCTCTTATAGGCTGCTTATTCCTACGTCATCTCTTAAAATACTCGACATGGCTTTAGGTGCTATCCTTATTTCCCGAGATAAAATCTTTTGACAGGATCTCTTCGAATTCTTTCCCTTACTGCTTTGACCACCTTTTTCGTACGAACACTACGGGAAGGCCAAATCTTTCTCTGTCAGAAACGGAGGAAGTCTTATTTTACCTATTTATAGCCTGGTACATAAATATTTGACTAATACCAAGTGTATGGAGAGTTTTAAAAATTGTATTTGGCTTCGTACCTACTTTGTGTAATGCAATCACAGCGATTCTGTTTTCTTTATCACCCCACTCCATTTTAATATCGTATAGTATTATACAATGTATTGACGACAAAATGAGAAAACACAATGACAATCGTATAAAAATGACAGATTCCAAATTCAAATGTAATATTTTTTATTTTTTATTGTAACAGTATTTATGGCCAGACTAAGTATATTTTTACCATGGAATAAGGAAACTTATGACCACCCACCGGATATGCCCCCCAACACAGTAAAACTCGAATGCTCAGCTTACCGGTGGTCTTTATTTATGTGCGTGAGCTACCGCTCCACTCGTAGCGGCCATATTCATCTGCACTGGAGCCTATTATTAACCTTTTATTCCTGTTACATTAATTCGTTTTTTGTTGCAGCATGCTCGTGATTTGACAGACGCCGTAACTTTCCTAGCGAACAGTTTCAAAAGTACTCCCGTTTGGACTAAGTGTCCAAAAAATTTGAGTACCGCATGTTACGTCTCCGCCGATATAAGAATACGTTGTCAAGGTGATGTGATGTCTAATGTAGTATTCACGGCAGCACATCTTAATTACTAGTAAGAAAAAAATCATGGCTTTAATTATACTAGTGATTGCCCAGTGGTCTAAATTAGACCATAATAAATTGAAATTATAAGTTATTTAATATAAATTATTAAAATATAATGTGGTCGTCAATTAGGCTTTACCTACCCGATTCTATCCGAAACTTTTATTTCTGATTCGGTTACGGGTACCTACTGATAATTTTTATCTCGGATATCCGTTAGTTGCGGATGCGTTGCCCTCCTTCCTCCTCCGACCTCTGGCTACTTACACACCGCACGAAACGCGGCAGCACAGCTGTCACTATATGCCGGTCTCGTTTAAGCGAGAGGTAATTTCCAGGTCGTGCTGGCCCAATTCAGCTATATGCATGCATGCAGAGTGGCACTACCTCTTCCTCACATTTACTTCTATTGCTAATTTTCCATCTTCGTCTACGGTTCCTTTCTTTTTTTTCTCAGGAGTCCTTCGTACTGAAATATTAACACCGCACACACCACACGAAACGCGACAACATAGCTGTCACTTTACGCCGTTCTGGTGTAAGCGAGAGGTGCTTTTAAATACTTTAATTCATAATATACTAAACATTAGAAATAACAAATTACAAAATACCTAGTTTAACATGAGGTTTGCACTAGTGCTAGCGTACAGGAATATAAGATCAAGTTTATTAAATTTATAAAAAAATGAACCAAGACAAAAAAGTTGAGCCGTATGACGACACTGGTAAGACTCGATACCAGGAAACACACTCTGCGGGAAGCACTACATGTAGCCAGACAAGAATATAAAGGGGCCATGAAGTTGAAATTAAGCATTTTCGAGATATTGCTGAGACTTTAAATGACTATCCTTGGGGATTGGCGTACTGAGCCGCAACTGCTAGATCTCGCCCACCTATTTACTGTAGAAAACTTATAGAAGAGAACATTAAAATGTCCCAGACTATGACAATCAAGGGTCTTTTTAAAAGCGGACCGACCATTAGGATGAATGGTGCCTTGATCGTGAGTGTATCTGTGAGCAAAGTGCTTGGAGTACTCATATATGACATTAGATGCTTTGCGCTGCATACGGTTATGATGGGCAAGAAGGCCGTCAGCTCTTTCAGGAAGGTCTCACATGTCTCTACCTCCTCGTTGGGTAGGAAGTACCTGGCACTTACGTTCCTGTAGCACGGAACCTATTTTGAAATTTTGACATAATTATGCTGCAGCCCTTTGGTGTCGCCGCTCTCACTTGTATGTTGTACAGAGTTCCTTAATACGCACCCAAAGACCAGCGTTGATTTTACTGACGTGGGCATACAGGTCGAGCAGCAGTACGGCGCTACCAGTTATTTTACAGATACTAACTGGCCACGGGTGCTGCAGAGGTCGCCTGTACAGAATGGCGTTATGCGAATTACCATCTTGTCCTTGTGGTCATGAAGTTGAGTCCAGAGACCATGTTATGTGGGAATGTGATTTGTACAATGACGAGCGAAATGCAATGTCGGATGGCATATTCTGGACTACAGTGGGCGCAGTCTATCATCAGGATTTAGTCGCAAACGAACAAAGTTTTAGTTAGCTGAAGACATTTGCGCATATATGGCACGCGAAGAGGAAGGACATGTAATGGCATAGCTGTAAAAACCAGGACTGACAGGGCCGATGACGACTTCTGTCTCTGTGACGTCAGGCCCCAGAAAGGTAGAGTGATATAACGTGAGGGCACTTAAACAGTTTGTAGGGAGTCAAGAATTGCACGTTGAGGAACAGAGCCGCTGAGCAAACCCCCGTGCATCTACCGCCTATAGCTCCGTATACCGAGAGGTAGGTAGGAGCATGGGTTGTTGGTGCGTAAGATGCCGTTTGTCTTGCGTCTACTTGTGCTCTTCTGCGATATAGCAGATATCCATTGTCATTATGGAGCCTTTTTAATAAGCTTGAGAGGATATTTTATTGTGCAATTTCGATCCTTCATGCAGGGGCTTTGAGGATTTTCAGAACCCGATGGACCATGAATCATATTTTTAGCAATGATTTCATGGAGTGTCTTGTCTCCACCCGGGTCCGGTATTTCAGCACTAATTATTATTTTATCTCTTTGATCGGGTTTCAACTTGCCTTTAACCACACTAAAAAATGCATGTGTGGTAAGCCGCGTTTTTTCCATTTTATAGAATACACTAAGCACAATATTTCTGCAAATTTCCCATTCGTAATAGTAGTGATTAGCATTTTAACATTCAATCTAAAAACTCTGACAACTATATCATGTTTATTTATAGCGCCTTATCCTGGCAGTCAATGGCTTATCAACTATTTCAGGCCAACGTGGGTACATGTAAACGTAATAAATAAATCAGTGTGCTATGTACGTACATAAGCAAAGGCGTCCTGTGTGTATTCATGTAAATACCGAGGGATATTTACAAATGAAGATGATAAAATTATAATTTTACCCAAATTATTGGGATTAGCATTACCATTACCATAACATTATTATTATGGATGTATGTAATTCTCTGCTCTTAGTTTTTTTATTTATTGATGCGTATCGTAATCGTTCGTATTCAACTTTTACGTACATGTCAAGGTAAAATTTAGTAGCTAGTTGTTTGCATCGTGATTGTTATATTAAAATCATTTTCACGGATCATGATACGGTAGACATAAAAAACCAAGCACGATACTTTTTATATATTGTGTTGATGAGACTGTTATGATGGTACAGCATTCTTTGAATTTTGTAACCCTTTCGACTCCATCTATATTTTAACACCTGCGATCTACTTCGCTGTTTTCGTCTCTCATAAATAAAATTTGCAAAAATTTTGGTTAAAGAACCAATTCTATAGTAAATCTGAACTTGGATCTTAAATATGGTGGAAAATACAGGCATAGCTATTTCATTACTTACCATTTCATTATTAGGTATAAATTATATACGACGAGAAACTGTATAAAATTCTTCCTTAGTTTACTTAACTGAAAACATGTGGTATTTTTTTAAGTTACGTAAAGTTTTCAATAGCAACAATTTTGTCTTTTATAAACCTTGTCACTTACTGCGACAATATCAATGCTCCTTTTTTTGGCAGATTATGTCTATAATGAATAATCTTCTTGTTTTCAACGGCTTAAGGTTAGGTCAGTTGACAGAAAGTTTACCGACATAATATACATTCAGCCTCGTGAAAACAGCCTCGATAAAGGCATTAAGGCTGCGTGATTAATATGTCGATCAGGTTATTCAAATTCTTGGTCACCCGAATGATAGCTGCCACGCTATGTGGCTACGTGATCATGGCTCTTAATGCACTAGATGTTATTTTTCTACATCGCCGACCCCATCACGAACCACCAGATCCTTTATATCCATCTCAGCTTCAATAGCTTCCCGCTCCACGGCATTTGTTTCATTCTTCAGTTAGAAAAAGAAGATCAATTAGATACCGTTAACCACGGTGTACGTATGAACCCGTCTAACCACACCACATTGGTTACATTTCCTTAGTTGTATTTTGTTAGGTTACTTATAATTAACACAATCATTCTTATTTTTAATTAGCTGGTGCCCGCGACTTCGTTCGTATAGCGTAGTTCTATAATAATCAAATTGATTTGTTATTGTTCGCTGCCGAAATTCCGTTCTTAATGGTTAAACAATTTAAAGTAATTTTTTATATACGACATTACTAGTTTTTCCTTCTGAGGTCAATATCAACAGGCCTGTAGCGGTAGTTTAGTTTTAATTCATCCAGTAGTTTCGGAAATTAGCCTTGAGTAACAGACGGACAAAAAGAAATAAAAAACATTAAAAAGCGCTCTAATACTATTTTAAGATTGCTCCCAATTACTTTTTCGTAAATATATTATATGTACAGACACACGGATTTGACTGCTTTATTATATGACTATATACCACGATAAGTTTCATTCATAAGATCATAACCCTACAGAAAGTTTCTTTCAAATTTTCAAATCTGTTGGGTAAAGTATAATTACTGTATTTCCCGTAGGAATGAGCGATTTTCCCATAAAAGTGTTATAGAACACTAATATTCATACACATACAAATAAAAATTCATAGACATTTTCTACCCCTATTTCACCACCTTAGTGATAGAATTTCCAGAAACGCTTAAATACGTATATACTCATTTTTAATAAGTAGTCCAAACATAAAGTTTCATGTTTCTAACTTAAAAAATGACGATCTTCCATACAAACTTTCAACCCCTATTTCACCCCCTTCGGGATATAATATCTGAAATGCGTGTCTTTGCTGTGTTTTTGCTCGGCGATGATGTATCAGTCAGTCAGTTAGGACATAATTTTACCCGCATAAGTTTCGATCCCGTGGAAATATTTACATAAAATGTAGCCTATATGTTAACCTGGCCTGGTAGTAATATTCATGCAAAATTTGAAGTAAATCCATGCAGTACTTTTTGAGTCTAGCCCAGACATATCTACAGACAAACAGATAAACAGCCAAAAATTATAACAACTATATTTTTGGTCTCGATGTCGATTGTAGATCACGCCCCAAGTATTCTTTAAAAAAAATCATTGTACAGTTTTTACTATCTTACGATTTTATTATACGTATAGATGATATTTTCTTTAGAATGTAAAATAAAATCATTTGATAGAACAATGAATATAATGCTTTTAACTGCTACCCGCAGAAAATCTGTAACATGCCGTCGACTCTTTTGTTAATCAAATTTACATCACCCTTCCAAACTGTTCTTATTTATACTTAATTTAAATTTAAATCTGGATATTATTTTGAGTCTCTCTTAAATTTACATAAATTTAAATCATAATAGATACATCTTGTATGATATAACTGAAATATGCGCAAAGCTTTTAAAGTAGGCATACTGACAGTTGGCCTTCATATTTCGCATTAGAAATATCCAAATGGCGAAACCATGTTCTGCACTCATAATCAGTGGATGTGAACTTCTGTCAGTAGGTGCTATAAATGTTTTAAACCAAACAGGAAATATTGTTTTGTTGAAGAGCTATTACCTCCTATCAAAATCAAAATATTTTTATTCAAAATAGAATTTTAAAAAATGCTTTTTGAACGTCAAAAATTTCATCTACCACCTATAGAAAGAAAGCTCTAAGCGTTTAGTACAGAGGTCCTCCAGGCGTCTGCATATTTATGAATAGTACCTACTTAAGTCGAACCTGATTGAAATTTGTTTCGTATTTATACTAAATATCTGAATGACTAACTAACTATTAACTAATTAACTATAATTTTTTGTTTTATATAAAGTAAAACAATCATGTTACGCCCCTATATGTATGTCTAAATTTTTCTTTAACTAATCCATGGACAACGATGCTGATTGTATAATGACCTAATGTATTCATGTTAAGGGTAAGAATATATTACACAATTGTTTGTTTTCCCAAATAAATTAAAATTAAAAAAAATTAAAACACTCGCCGCCCCTGGGATTTTTTTCGTAATTGCGGGTTTTTCTGACTAAATTTAGCTACTGCCTTATAGGAGGCATAATTACATACTTCGTCAACAAACAAACACACAACACTTTAATTTTATAGAAAGTTGTGACTCAAGTAACGTTTTACCACAGATAATTTACATTTTACCTTAAGTATTATAACCAATAATTATAACGAATCATTTGTATGATAATCTATGTTAATAGGTACCTATTTCTATACTAATATTATAAAGAGGAAAGATTTGTTCGTGTGTGTGTGTGTGTGTGTGTATGTGTGAGTGAGCGTTTTTATGTATCGAATAGGCTCCGAAAGTACTGGACCGATTTCGAAAATATTTTCACCATTTGAATGCTATATTATCACAGATTAACATATTATGCTATTTTTTTACCACGGCAAAATGATTAATTCCCATAGGAAAACGGCTGAACCGATTGGGTTAAAATTTTATTATTATAGGGTGTTGTGGTGGTTTCCTGGATGCTTAAAAATACCATTGGATCCAGTAGGTGGTGCTGGTATGAATGTTTGTCTGTATGTCCTTTCTAGAATAATGCATAATATGCTTAATGAGAATGTGTTGAATGGCGATCTTTAGTAAAGTTGTTCTGAATGCGTCCACGAAAGTTTCTAAGTTGGTACGACCAGTTGTCGACAGATGACGCCACTGTATTCCAATGAATTGTATATATTGCTATGCTTTGATTATATACACGTCTAGATACCGCATCAACCACCTGAAAGCGCCGTAAAACGTCTCTACTAGATCTAGTAGAGACGCTCTTCGCTTAAGTCAGTGTCATCTAGACCGTAACGCGATTCTGAGCTCTCAATAAAAAAAGAAATATGCCGGTTTGTTCTGTTCAACTGTGTCATAACCATGCAGGAAAATCTGATAACAAATAGAAGATCTTATTTCACCGGTTAGTTTTTAAATTTACGTAAGTATTGTTAAGAAAATACGAATATTAATTTCACAGTTTACTAGTGGTACGGTGTTGTCACTAGAAAAGTAGGGTAATTTTCCAAAACTAAAGGGAAGTTTTTTTAATACATAGCAGTGGAGTTTACACACTACGTTATTCTACCCCCCGTGCTAAGTACCGTAAGGACTTATGTTACAGGTACTAGACAACGGAAATATATTTTATAAATTGAAGAAGTTTTATATATTTAAGATTTTTATTACTGAAAAATACATATAATACATAGATAAGCATCAATGATCCAGGCGGGATACGAACCCGCGACCCCTGGCGCAATATATTCCGCTTATCCGAGCCCTGCACCACTGAGCCAGCCTGGTCGTCAGATATAAGATTTGATAAAGCACAAATCCTCGCTAAATAACACCGATTCCATCCAAGGATGATACGTGAAGCCGTTTAAATAGCTTTATTATAATGTGCAACATTCGCGTAAACTTATGTATATTTTATATTATGTAACACTGACTGTAAATAATTAAAACTGATTCATAAAGTATATTTGGAGTCTTATTATCAAGTAAAAAAATTCTAATACTTATATAGGTAGCGATCTATATAACTAAAACTACCTTCGGAAATCCTCTCATTGATAATAATAATAAACTCTCTCTCTCATTGATAAAAAAAATTTAAAAAATCATAATTTATTTTTAATAATAATTAGCATACATTCTTTAAAAAATCTATATAGACCATATATTCATATGTATATTCCTATTTTATTGTTTGCTGTTAGTTCCTCCTGATTTAGTAACAAAATTAAGGGTATTCTTTTATGCTGTTGGTATCCCTTTACACGCACACATTGACGGTTTTAAAACAATCTGTACATAACTGTCACTCACACATTGAGCGAAAAATGAGACGTTTTCTTTGCGATGTTTATTTGACATGGTCCATCTAGACGTGTATATAATCAAAGATTGCTATGATAGTCCATACCGACGTAACTGTGAGTGGCTGATTAAATAAAATTAGTAAATTATGCGTAAGTAATATTAATTAATTTCCTTATTTTTTTCGTTTTTACAGAGTCAATAATTTCTCCAGCACAATGTTAGCAACATTCAATTTATGTGTTATACTTTTAATAACACGTAAAACTAATGAAAAAGACACTTATTTACTTTAAAATATTATTACACTATCTATTCTAGAGTATTCACAAAAAGTAGGTGATACTTACGAATGCAAAGATAAACTGGGAGTTTTCCTCTCACTTTCACTTCTTTACCTAAGAACACTTGCAGTACCCTGCTCGAAAGCAAACACAAAATAATAAAGAAATAATGAAAGAAAATTTCAAAATAGATTATAATTTTTCTCAATGCTCAACGAAAAGTCAAAGTTTGTTTAGCGATTGAATTGCTAAACAGAGAAAAAAGCGACACACGATAAGGGAGAACAAACAGTGTATTTTATCTATTTTCTTTTCGGACATCTAGTATATACATATCCTTTTTTTGCTGAAGAAAGATAGGTGTATCGAGACTATATGTTTCCTCTGTCTACGAAAAAGTTTTAGTTAGTTGTTTTTAGACAGTTTCTTCATTATTGGATATTGGGACAGACGTTGTCTAGTCATTATTGGAAAATATGTAATTTTTTTTTATATTTATGTTTTATGTTTCTCATCTAAAGTTCTAAAATTAAGAGGTGTTGTTTTTTGAGAGTGGATGTTTTTACCTTCCTTTTTACCTTTTTTTCTTCGATAATTTTTGTTTAGGAGTTGTAAACTTATCCCGGCAAAAAACCGAAAGATGTATGCCATTTTTTAAATAAAAATAAATTGCATATTTGTATAATTTATTATTTTTTGTTTCAGTAAGACATTTGTACTAAATGCTAAAAACAGTTTATCAACCCGATATTTTGTGATAGCTGTAGTTTGGATCACAAATTTCTTCTGTTCGACATTAACAAATACGTATCGCTTAAAGGTAATAATCTGTGAAATCTTTGTTTATTTGTAGGGTATAATTTTCGGAAATACTGATACCATCATGATTTTTTTTTCTCTAACAGAAAGATTATTAGCTTATTTAGAAGTAATATATTTAATAAGATCGAATTAAAAATAGATTTTACGTTGATGAAACTGCAGAGCACAGTCAGTGGCGGATTTACACTTACTGGCGCCCTAGGCCCGGTCTGAAACGCCGCCCTTCATGATCAACAAACTTCTTTACCTTCTCATCCACAACTGTTATTAAATGTTTTATTGAAATATAATTATTAATAATACAAACAAATATTTAATAAACTCTTATCACATATATTTAGTAATAAGTATTTTTCTTGAAGAATTAAAAAAAATCGGCAGGTATATAATATGTTGGCTCTAAAATTTTAATTTTATGAAAATTTTGCCGTCCCCCATATCCTGTCTCCCTAAGCCCGAGCATCATAGGCTATGCATGAATCCAGCACTGGGAACAGTTAGTTTTATAGTAGACATATCTCCAGAATGCACTGCACCGTTGCATAGTGACAAGGTTATACAGTTGTACCTGTGTTCCATGAGGAGAGAGAGCTAGCCCTGTCGCGTATTCTTTATACATATTTAGTAAGAGGCAGTGCCACACTGCAAGCTTGCTTGCAGTCGAATTGGGCCGGCACGACCGGGGAGGTAACTCTCGCTTCGTAAAGTGACAGCTGTGCTGTCGCGTTTCGTGCGGTGTGTAAGTAGCCGGTGGCCCATGGAGGTGGGAGGAGGAAGGAGGGCAGCGCATCTGTATAGTCTCTATGCGGATATCTATGGGCGTCGGTTGTCATGAAAATTTCTCCGACTGCTCGTTTGCCCCCCTATACCATAAAAAAAAAACAAGTTTGAGAATTATCAAATCACTTTTTGTTTTTGCTTCGTTTATTTTTATTAGATGCCATTTTCGATGGATTTCCTGTATTTGCCTACCTGTTCGAATTAATTAAAAATAATCTTGAGGTCTGTTCGCTATTTGTGCCCTGTTCAGGAGCTGTTTTACAAATATGGTTGACAGTAAAGTTTTTTTTTCATTTTTAGTGGGCATACTCGTACAATACGGGGTTACTTTTTTTCAAGAGTGTGTTTTAAATTTTATTGTCTAATTGTAATATTTGTTTTTAAATAAAAATCAATTTGAAATGGTCATTAAAAATATGTCGATTGTTGTTCGCATACGAAATGTATCGACTTCAAGGTCAGTTACGCCGGCCATACGATTCTCAGCGACAATCAGATGTAACATGGTGACCAAGAATTGTGTTTTTAACATGGGACAAAGTAATTGTTTCTAATAATTTTTTTAATTTATTTTATTTCATAAATCGAATGTATTATTGGTTCTGAACCAAATTCTGAATTTGGCCGGTTACCAAAAAGTAACCCTGTATAAAAAAGATTAGTAAGTCTTTGGAGGCTTGTCTGTTTAGCTCCATGTATTTTTTATGTCAACTGCAGCCACATTTCATCTCGTTCGCCCATCAGTTTGAGAGTAGGTTATGAGTTTTCCGGTTCTTTTCTTGGTCCGGGTCTTGAAGAACTTAGAGCCGACCTCTTGAACAGCATGTACAAACCTATTGTTTAAGTAGTAAAAATTTTGAAGATAGAGTTGAAAGTTTTCGCGGGCTTGGCATTGATATGGGGTTAGACTATTAGCCGTGACAATTCAAGCCTTTGATATTTAATGTGCCTCTTACCATGCGGTGATCACTGCCTGTTTTCAATATCTTGATCACAGAGACATGATTAAATATGTGGCGCTTGGTTGACAAAATCAAGTCCGACTGGGCTGATTCAGGTTCATTTGCGATGCGGCTTCTCCTTGAAGAAGGAGTTCATCATAATATACAGACCTTCCCTCTCCAAAAAATCAGCTAACCTCTGGCCCCTGGAATTTTTTATTACTGTTTTTGTGGCTTAGTCTGATCATTGAGTAATTAATATCTATGCTTAAATGTGTTTATTATTACTCGATACTTAACTGCTTTTGTATATACAAATACATGGCTCAAGCGAAAGATCGGTGCTGACATGTATGTCGACAAATGCCGAGCTTGAGACCAATTTTGCAATGAGTTAAAATTAATTGTTTTTTGCTTTAATTTTTGTACCTACGAATCTTGCAAAATGAACGTTTATTTATTTATTTTTATCAATTTATGTTTCAATATCTGTTAAATTCTAAAAGCGCTTACATAGAGAAATAGGTAAAGGCAATAAATACTAAATAAATTAGATTTCATGCATATAAAACAATTCGGGAAGATATTAATAAATTTTTTATGATCAAAATCCCATTGAATAGGTACCTAAAGTCAACTTGTTTTTTGGGGATACAAATTTATAACCACTGTACATGGAAAGAACATATTATACAAAAGTTACCATGAAAATAGAAAAATTTTTGTATACGCCTTAAGAAATATAAAGAAAAAAGTATAATATATTAAAGTTGCATTATTAGCCTAGCACGGACATGTTGCCTCTATACTAAGGTACGGGCTTATAATATGGGGTAACTCTGTGCTGTGTGTGTGATTTTATCCGAGCGTTCCGCTCAAAAAAAAAGTGCTTTAGATCTGTTTGTGGAGCAACATACCCATGCAAGACATTTAAGATATAAGATTTCCCTTGCCCTGTCTTTATATTGATGAAATGTGTATTTTTGTTCGTAATAATATAAATTAGTTCTTTAGGGCTAAATCTCATAATACTATAAGAAATTGTCGGCATCCAATTAAACTGTGTGTCCCAAAACAGAGACTCCAAATGTGCAGTAAAAATGCCTATTGCATGGCGGTGACAATTTACAACAAACTTCGAGGAAGTTTTGTTAAATAACAATGAAAATTTTTAAAAGAGAATTATTTAAATGGTTGTCCGACCAAACGTACTATGGATTAAATGAATACATTATTGACAAAAAAATGACATATTTTGAGATTATATTATTATGATTTATAGTTGTCACCAAAATTAATTATTATTTATATTATTGTTGATATAATTTTCACATTTCGTTATGTATTTTATAAAAGTCAGACATACTCTTTGTAATTAAAATCATTAAATTAAAACTGAATATTTACACGCAGAAAGTAGAATATATTTTGTACTTAATTGTATTTTAACACCTATTGATACTATATTCTAGCAAATAAAGATTTCTTTCTTTCTTTCAAAAAACCTGTAAAAACCGGTACCTACCCGGGTACCGGTAATATTACAGGTTATGCAAACAGCCTAATTGGACTGACACGACCGGGGTGGTACCTCTCGCTTACACGAAACCGGCATAAAGTGACAGCTGCGCCGCGCCGTCGCGTTTCGTGCGGTGTTTAAGCAGATGGTGGCCCGTAGAGGTGGGAGGAGAACGGAAGGCAGCGCATCTGTATAGCCTCTATGCGGATGTAGTCATGAAAATAGCTCCGACTGCTCCTTTTCCCCCTCTGCCATAAAAAATATGATAATTGTTTGTTTCCCAAATAAAATAAAATAATAAGAGGACCGTTTATTTTAAAAGTCCATACAAACGTGGTACAAGTGTAGAATCACAATTTTAGAAAATGTAATAGGTAATATTTCTCATACGGCTACAATCAAGGTTACATGCGGAACAGTTTTTTGTTGTTGCTTCATTACAGAATTATAAAAAACTTTAGCTTATAGTTCTGTAATGAAGTAATACAAAACAGGACACGAACGTTTGATTAAACTGAACTAAGGAAATTATACATAATAGGAAATATATTTTTCATCGACATCGCTAAAGTAATTAAACGTCTTTCCCTAGAAATTGTTAAAAAATTATGACATTTAAGGAAAGGTCGACTCCGTATTTGAATCTTAACCATAAGGTATAAAGATAAAATCGTAAATCACAAAAAAATGTGTCGTTGGAAGTACGCATAAGTAGTCATTTTCTCGTTTTTAAATCTGAATCTAATTTTTGTATAAATAAGGATATAAATAGGTAATTATGATTTTCTCATGAGGAGTCGTCAACATTTTCTTGTTTTTTAAATCTGAATTTATTTATCGAAAAAATAAGGATATAAATTAAATATTCTAAATGAAGAAGTCATATTGAAAAATGTAGTAAGTCATGTTTGTGTTTAGCAATTATAAATCTATATTGTTTGGTTGTGACAAGAAACAATGACGAAAATCGTTTGATGATTGTGTGATGAAAAATAGCTTCCCTTGCAAATTTGACTCGATTTTTTTTCTGTAATCGATATTACAAGAAATCGCATAATTTTTTTAACAAATAAATTTAAATAGAAACCAACTATAAGAAAATACCTAATAAATACTTATAAATGAAAAGTTATTACATCTAAAAGATGTAAATAACTTTTCATTTTGTTGGAGCATTCTAGACATCTTTTCCATATTTTACCGACGCAGGTTATGACCGTAATCGATTTTTCAATTAGTTTTTTTGACGCATTAGATTGAGCGCGCTAGCGTGGCGTATCCTTTATTAAACGATTTAAAAGATGTAGTCATGGCATCATTTGTATTGCAAAATGTTTTTTTTTTTCAAAAATTTTAAGATTCGTACAGTGTTTCTGATGAATTTGTAAAATTTTATATAAAATCAATTTCGTCTAAATATTAGTAAATTAATTTCGTCTGTGGTATTATAATGATAATAATACATCTTTTTTTCAGCTTTATGGGATATCATTTATGTTCCGCTTATTTTCAACGGCATTCATTGTAATAGTGTCATTAGTGAGACCAAATATGAGGAGTTATATGGTAGTTGCATTTTTTGATATAATGAACATAACAACATTTGAAATGGTAAGTTATACAATTAGTTAATTTTATAGAATCAATTTATACAGAATAATACTGATACAAAACAAAATACTTTCTATTCAATAAAACTGATATTTATGCTCTTAAAACTTTATTAAATAATATCTGTGACCCGCGGTTTAACCGCACGTTAAATTGATAGAAACACTTCTAAAAAATATACTTTCTTAGTCTTCACTTAAAGGCTGAAATAATCCCGTGTATTAATTCTCAAATTTCTAGGTGTAGTAGTCTAGGCTGTGCGTTGATAAGTAAGTCGGGTCAGCTTTGCCTTTTTATATAATATATAGATAGCCTGTGGGTTTTAAAACTGCAAGTGTATGGTTTGATTTCCATTTTGTAGCCATGTAACATCTACTAAATTAAAAATGGCCATTGTATTTTTGAACGTTAATAATTACTTGTACATATTATAATTAACAATTTACATTGTAAGCAGCTCCGATGTCTTAATAATTCATTTCACAACACAGTTTCTGTTTTCCTTCAGTAATATACGAAACCGTGACTACGGGTTAAGTTTCCTACTTTTAGTTGGAAATCTTAAAGACAATATTTGTATAAAGCTTAACAGACTAGATATTTCCATTCGTTCCATTTATGGACACATAGTTTCCGTAAGAATACTGTGTTATTAGAAATTGTTTAACTTTATTTTTGAATATCTTTTTCATCAAAATTATTTATATAAATTACATTAAGATATTATAAACGATTAAAACTTATTTACTCAGATTTTTTTCATATTATAGAAAACGAAATTATTTTTTTTTAAATCATGTTATATTCATCTCAATTTTACTATCGTCTAACTAGAGAGTAGATAGAAATGTTAAGTGGTTTTTATAAATATGTTACTAAAGCGGAACGTTGAAGCACAGATTAATAAACTTAAGTTGAAGTTGGTGAGTCATTCAGTGTGGCTGAAAATTTGATGAAAACAAGTTGAGTTGTTACCGGCTAGTAGAAGTAGAAAGTGAAATGAACTTGAAAATGCTTGAAATCTTATTTGTATCTCCCATAAAAATTAAAAATGTTTAAATGTCCAATATTATGTTAAAGTAAACATTACGGGGTTCTTTATTTATATTACACTAGCTTCCGCCCGCGGCTTCGCCCGCATGGATTTCGGACTTCAAAAATGAAGTGTTTTTAAAAATAAACCTTCCTCTTGAATCACCCTATCTATTTAAAATTCCATCAAAATCTGTTGCATTGTTTTAAAGATCTAGGCATAGAGATACACAGACGGCGGAAAATGACTTTGTTTTATACTAAGTAGTGATAATAAAATTTATAACCATAATTATATTAGGCAGTGGAAAGTGTTCTAAATGTTGACCAAGCTTAGTATTTATACACCACAAAAAGTTTAATGCTAATCCGTCCAGTAATTTCGGAGATAGCCTGGAGAAACAGACAAACAGATAGACAAAAAAATAATAAAAAAACATTGAAAAGTGTTTTAATACTATTTTTACATCGCCCCCAAGTTAGTTTTTCGTAAATATATTTAATGGTGGTTTCAGAAAAACGCTGCCAGTTATTGAAACAGGCACACCGCCTGACGAACTCAACGCCTGTCTGAAATCATCAACGCTATGACGGGTCCATGTTGAAAAATATGTAAATTGACATATTGACATATACATTGACATATGTTTCTATTTTATTTCCCTACTTAGAATTAAAGGAAATTTAAAATTCATTGATTATTGTACAAAATTATTATGGTAGGATGTTAGAACATCTATTATGGATATTAAGATCTTTATGCACATACTACATCCCACAATAAAGAAACATTCTTAATCAACTCTGTCTCCGTGGTAACTGGATGGCAAAATTCTTCATTGAATTCAATTTGTCCATTTCTATCAGTTACAACTCGACCTTCTCCAATTTCCAACAGCTTACTTGCATAAGCACCAGATTCCTGGTCAATATAAAGATTAACTCGCATGTTACATGTCACATGAAACTTTTTAACTTGGGTCCATACCGTTGATGATTTCAGACAGGCCTTGATTTCGTCAGCTGGTGTGCCTTTTTATAGTAATAGGTCAATAATTAGCAGCGTTTGTCTGAAATCACCAGCCAGTAAAGCAACAACTCCACCCATTACAATCGGTTGCCGTGAATATCTTGTAAGCTGCGATTTACCGTTTCTACTGCGTACTTATGGGGCATTGTGCATTCATCCCAAACTATCAACTTGCTCTGCTTCAAACCATATAAAATTTCAACCCAATCGGTTGAGCCGTTTAGAAGTTGACATTCCGACAGAAGCGCCACCTACCGGATCCAATTGTATTTTTTACCGTCCAGGTAACCATCAAAATACCCATATGAAATTTCAGCCCAATCGGTCAAGCCGTTTAGTAATTGACATACCGACAGCAGCGCCACCTATCGGATCCAATTGTATTTTTTTACCATCCAGGTAACCATCAAAATACCCATATAAAATTTCAGCCCAATCGGTCAAGCCGTTTAGTAATTGACATACCGACAGCAGCGCCACCTATCGGATCAAATTGTATTTTTTTACCATCCAGGTAACCATCGAAATATCCATATAAAATTTCTACCCAATCGGTCAAAAATCAAAACCCAAAACCCAAAACCCAAAACATTTTTTTCGGGATAAAAACTATCCTATAGGTATGTTATTACAGGTTCCCTTCTAACCATGTGACTAATTTCATGAAAATCTGATAAGTAGTTGTAACGTGAGGGAGTAACAAATAAATTAAAGTCAACATCCCATAGCATCCCACAGGAACAATTTTTCGGGATAAAAATATCCCATTTATTAATACAGGTTCTCTTCTAACCATATGTTAAATTTCATGAACATCTGTTAAGTAGTTTGAGCGTGAAGGAGTAACAAATACATTAAAGTCATCATCTCATAGCATCCCACAGGAACATTTTTTCGGGATAAAAACTATCCTATGTGTTAATCCAAGTTACCCTCTATGTGTGTCCAAAATTTCATGAAAATCGGTTCAGCAGTTTTTACGTGAAGAAGTAACAAACAAACAAACAAACAAACAAACAAACAAACAAACAAACAAACAGACAAACTTTCACATTTATAATATTAATAAGATTTGTTGGGTAAACAAACATTGCCCCTATGTAACAAAGCATAATTTTATCAATGGCATTTAAATATAAAAAATAAGAGATAAGAATATGAAAAATGTTTCACCAACAGAAATCTGCATGTTATATATTCTCGACGAAAGATGATTTTAGTCCGAGTGATTGTGGGATGATATCTGCATATAAAATTGTTTTGCCTTTTTCTTTCAAAGCCTAATAAAACCAGCTAACCAGCCAAGTGCGAGTCAGCGTCGCGCACGAAGGGTTCCGTACCATCATTACTATCATAGGCTGTTGCCTAGCTACCGTGCTGCGCTCGCACCACCTCGCGCCATTACGAGATCGTTACCGTTACGTTACCATTTTTAAAGACCTATACATACTTACTACCTTTTTTTATTGTATAAGGGAGAAATCGGTGCAATTTTTGTGACTACCGACGCCCATAGACATCCACATAGAAGTTATACATGCGTTGCCCTCCTTCCTCCTGCCCCGTCCACGGGCCACCGGCTACTTACACACCGCATGAAACGTGACACAGCTGTCACTTTAACGCCGGTATCGTGTAAGCGAGAGGTAGTTACCATTCGTCGTGCCGGCTCAATTCGTCTGCATGCATGAATGTAGCGAGGCACTTACTAAACATTATTCTTCCTGGCCATAGCGTTTTATTATCCTTTCAGCGTCCGTTCCCTTTGTTATACGCCAAAAGGCCAAAAAACACAAGCAGTCATAGGAACTACCGAGAGAATAGACGTAAAAAAGGTGTTCCTATTAAAATACCAAACGTGGCACAGGAAAGTGGAGCTGCGATAAATTGATTATTTACAAGCTTTTATTTAGTTTCCTTATGTTTGTGTTTTGTGTTGGGATCTCATGTCGGTTGTAATCAAATTTGCAAGCTAAATTTCACACACTTAAAAGTGTCCTATAAATTTGGTTTTGTTGTCA
The DNA here is from genome assembly GCA_001625245.1 of Calycopis cecrops. Classification (NCBI taxonomy): domain Eukaryota; kingdom Metazoa; phylum Arthropoda; class Insecta; order Lepidoptera; family Lycaenidae; genus Calycopis; species Calycopis cecrops. The sequence goes on from LUGF01001707.1 coordinate 123,977, forward strand.
ATTCAATATGATCGCCGAAACAAAATAGCGGTGTACATATTTCAAAACAACCCACCCAATATGGCCATCAAATGAAATGGCTTAAATTGTAGATAATTGTAAAAAACTCAAATCCAAGATGGCCGCCAATATAAAATGGAAGATTAGGTACATATTTTTTCAACCAACCCAACTACCCATATTGGGGGTACCCATCAAATGAAAGGGAAATTTAAATACTTTGGTTGGTGCTAGGTGGTGACTAGGGTTTTAACGGGACCCTAACTTACATACATACAAGCTTACAAAAACACAATACTAAAAAGTTTATAATAAAATTAAAAGAAAAAAAAATTAAACCAAAATTAACTAAAAAAAGTTAAAATAAAAATTTAAACAGGATGTATTAAATATTTGCGTGTTTTGTGATTGACAAACAATAAAAACATTTCATGTGTTGTTATATAATACTTTTTCAATTTGCTACTTCTATCAAAATGTATTTAACGCTTTTAGTTGTAAAAAAAATTGTATCTGTGATAAAAACGCAAATATTGAATAACTACACCTTAGTCGGCTCGTGACCACGGCTGATGTAACCCAGTCGAAACGTCGAGCAAAGGTATATGTTTTATCTAACTGTGCCCGCGGTTTCAACCGCGAAATCCATATAAGCTTCAACACCCTATTTCACCCCCTTAGGGGTTGATTTTCTAAAAATTCTTTCTTAGCGGATGCCTACGTCGTAACATCTACCTGGATGTTATTTCAGCTTGATCCGTCCAATGGTTTGGGCTGTGCGTTGATAGCTGGCTATGTGACGTTTGAGTTTTATATATAGACTAGTACCTTTAATAAGTCTTATCGTGTTAAACCCGTAAAGTAACCACAATACCTACATCTGCTTTATATTATAATTTTCAACTTATTAGTTCATTTTTATAAACAGGTAATAAAAGCCGGGTTATATAGTTTTTTTTTCTTTTAATTTTTGCTATACAGCTACATAAGTCTTATCTGTATATCTATAACAAATACAAAACCTATATCTCAAAATTCGTTAATAATGTATATTATGTATTTCAGACCCAATTAGTGGACATTTTCAAATCGGATATTATACATGGAGTTGGATTAATTGGCGTGTACGATTTCGGAGCGATATCTCCATTCATAATGGTCGACAATGCAATTGTGATATTCACTTTGGTTTTTACAATAAAAGCTTTAGCACGTTCTTTATTGGTACAAACCTTGTATAATTTAATACATCGCTGCATAAGTGACATAGATGTAGGGGATCCACATTATCTATTGTTCGCCACAATGCCTCTATGCGTTGAGTACGTGTTTTTCTATAAAATATATTTGTTTTATATATATTTCAACACTTCATCAGCTGCACTTATAACTTTGGTGAGTACTCAAATATATTTTTACGTTCCAAAGACATTTAGGCTAGTGACACAAAAAATTCCATTGTTAGAAATATCTGAATGACATTATTTTTTTTACATCCTACTGATATACACGCTAGAAGTTCACAGTGTAAAGTAGTTTTTCCTGATAGAGTAGATAAGCAGATTGTACATTTTTCAGGCATAACTTTAACATTTTGATAAAAATATAGATTGGCTTCTGGAATAGCATGATTTTACTTATATTCCGGAAATAAGTAAATGAATATTTTGAGTGAAACCTCGAAACACAGCTAGTAGTAGGTACTAATTAGAGCAGTGTCATGTGGTCCATTAGATGGGATTGAGTAGGACAACTCTTTTTAACTTATGGTTGTGAATATTTTTGGGACGTTAATCTCGTTTGCGCACTCATGCTAAATCGTAACGTCTTTCAGCTAATTTTAACATTCTATCTTTCAATGGATTTGGCTACTGATGACAATAATATTTTGAATGGGATATATGTCGAAATTCTGTTTCAATAACCAAATCTAATGATAAATGGCCGTTGATTGAGTATGAAGCCACGTGTAACTTCTAGAACGTCATAAATATTTCTTTCGAATGGGTTTGGGTGGCTTTTGGAGAGCGAACTAAAGGTTTTAATAAAACATTACTATTCGCTGACCGTTTCTAGTCACGGGCAAAAGGGCAAAAAAAAGATAATTATTATTCTACGTTGCGTTGTACGCTATTAGTGTATTTAATTGTAATTTAATATATAACCCGTATCCAACTTAAATATAGTCATCATTTTATTTATATTCGTGACCACTATATTATTATTTCACAGCAACGCATATACCGTTCAGATCCTTGCTCTATAGAATGTATAGTGCAGTCATTATATCTACCCGTGAATAATAAAGTTCTTGATTTTTTTTTTCGTAGGTCCCTCGGGAGGGGCCATTAGGATTGTAAATTCAAAAAGTAGATCGTATCAGGCTCAGGCGTAAATTCGAAAAATGTATTTTTTCCATAAAAAAGGGATTTCTTGAATAACTCGGCCATTTTTAATTTTACAATAAAACCGTGAGTACAAACATTGTAGGAAATTTGATTCTCTACAAGTATGGTCCCCACAATTTTGCTTCTACGATCGATATTTTGTAAATTAAATTTAAAAAAGCAACAAGTTCAAAATAATATATATATTATTTGTTATTCCGTCAGTTTTTTCCTGAACAGTAAATTTGATTCTCTACAACATTGTTTTTCTTCATTTTTCCCGTAAAATGTGGAAAATAGGCGATAATGATAATATTTTAAACTTGTTGCTTTTCCAAATTAGTCATGTTAAGTTAGCGGCCACTAACGAAACTTACGTCAGTTTTTCAAATAAACGTCTAGTTGTATACAAAAATATATAAAAAAATAAATTTATGGGGCTACCGAGATATAGCGCGTTCTTATCAAACAAGATTTTCTTTGTTGAGACAGGTACAATTATGATTAAAAGGCTATTATACCAAATGTCACGTTGTCCTGAGACGGCTTTGCGCCTTTATATAAGTAAGATAAGATCTGGTGAGCCTGATGAGACATTGGCAACAATACCTACATTATAATATATCTAGAAAAACTTTAAGGCGTCATATCAAACGTGGTAGAAAGTAATAGAAACAAGATTACGTCCCACAACATTTAGGTTTTATCATTTAAAGTATGAAGATGTTATCGGTGGAAACCTATTACTACCAAATGCAATTTTTGGTGATAACAACTCTGTAAAGTTTATTAAGGGCGGTACTTATGTGTATCTACAAAAAGTTCAAACTTTTTGTTTCAACGTCACACATACATTTACACACAAATATCGAAACCTGGATTGAACCATCCGTAATTGTGAGTTCAGATAGACACAACTTCTGACGCCACTATTATGAAAGAAATTGGGGAAAATGAAGAAGATCCACTTCTTTGGTTTTTTAGACCGAATGACGTATTTTAGTTTAAAGATTCCGAGAGGGTGTATGGTACAGCATAACAGGTATGGCATTTAGAAGAATTCTGTTTTGAATATATTATGCATATACCACCCTCGTGACAACGGGGACACCAACTCACTACAATTGAGGCAAATAAGTCAAGACTTGTCACAAGGAGTCGTTGGGTGTTTGAAGCCATCAACGAACGAATCAAAAGACAAAACATATTTGAGTTTAGCCATAAGAAACATGATGACAGATTTTAAAATTGCCTTAGCACTCATAAATAACATTCAAGATCCTATGAAGACAATGTTCACGTGGAAGAATATGTAAATATAATAAACGATAATATGTTTAGCGAAAACCATTTAACAGAGTTTGTATTACATTAACATTTTTATTATTAATAAATCCTAATAATAACGAACTAGCAGCCATTGACTATATTGTATTGTATGCCTTTATGGACGTCGAACATTAGGAAGTTGTGTGCTCGTTATGAGCATATTATATTACGTAATATACGCAAGGCACGAACACGTCAATCATGCACCAGCAACCTTTATAGACGGACAATTTTAATTGAGAACGATGACCATTAATAATAAATAAAAAAACAATGTCAAATTATACAAACAGAGAAGGAGGAAAGATACAACGATTTTTAAATTGCTTAACCTCTTAATATAATAAATATAATATTGTACAGTTATAATTGTTAAATAGATTTCTTGATATTGAAAAATAGTATTAATTAATAATTTTTTTGGTCGACTATGCAGGAGCCTGATCTGATCTACTTTTTGAATTTACACTTCCAGTGACGGTTTTTTGACCTAGAACCGTAGAACCCTAAAAATCACAGTATTTCAAGGGCCACAAATGTAAAACAAGCAGCAACATCATGTGAGTGAGTCGTACCATCCCCATCGTGTTGGACCCATCCGACTGCAATTAGGAACCTTTACATTCTTTTGTGGCTGTAGTATTCTGTTGCCTAAAACTACAATAGCTAAAAGACTCGTGCTTTGTTATAAAAACACGTTTAGGACATATTTTAACCAGCCGGCTGCGTAAAATTTATGTTAAAGTAAAATTATGTTATTTCAAGTATTAATTTAGAGGTATATAGCATGTCGATCACTCAAATTTGTTTGTACTTTTTTGTTAAAGGATTACAAACTTATATACAATGTTTTGGCTGTTTAATATTATTATCAAGATGTATTTAATACCCTCCTGAGTCAGTTATATAATTTATTTTCTAACGAAACCTGTGATATTTTTTTTCAAAAAGATATTTCCATTCATTTTAGATAACATGTAAGTAGCAACCAAAACCGGATATTCGTACACGTCCGGTCGATGCGAAATAAATTCATTTAAAGACACATTCATCAGGTGCACCTGATTGTCGCGACTTATGGGCACGGTCGTTAGCGTAACATATTTTTATCGCACGTCCAAACGCTCGAAAAGTCCGCAGCCGTCGATAGTTTTCATAGTTTTGTTTACAACAAACTAACATCCAACATCCGTATGGTTAATAGTTATGCAGATGTGTTATTCTTTACCCCATTTTCCATTCCACCAACTATAAGGAAAAACCGCGCTAAGCCTGGGAGCGTAGATAATAATGTGTTTGTGTAGTAGGTACTCTAAGGTTGCTTACATATAGAAACAGGTTACCGGTACCGAAAAAACCTTACAGGTCGGTACCGGTAATACTGCAATGTTATCTTAGGCGCTTACTTATAGTGAAACAGGTTTTTACCTGAACGCAAACATTGCAATATTACCGGTACGGACCCGTGCAGCTTTAGTCGCTACCGGTAACTTGTTTCTCTACGAAAGCACCCTAAGGCAATATCTAGTGCAGACACAACCTTTTACTAACAGTTTACTGTTTACGGGATTCGTAAATAGGCAGGATTTGTATTCGTGATTCCTTTAAAATTTATTTTTTTTAATTAGCACGTGCATTTTTCCAGACTATGTTCACTTCTACAATTTCACGACAATTACACAACGAGTTTAGTAACTTAAAAAGTGTTTACATTGTTGGAATGTTTTGTTTCGCTGGTTTTACGCTGTCGTTAATATCTTCCATGACCGTAAGTATTTTAATATTACATTTATAATTTACTGTACTTTTTGATACAAGGTTGGTTCATATAAGTAGGATCACAGCAAAAACCAGTGTGTTTCATGACACTGACGTTTTTTACCCATTTTCCGATATATTACGGAAAATAACATATGCAGCAACTTGTATTTCAAAAATTGAATTTCGAAAGAGAAGATTACCCGGATTTTAAATTATTATCAATCATCTACAACTGTCACGCCTATATTATATAATCCAATATCTAGACATTAACAACTCGTTCAGGGTTACAATGATCAGCTTGCATCAGTTATTGCAAATCTGTGCAAAGCAAATTGAAGACCCCATTCTAGTTAATCTAATATGTATTCACCTACAACACCCTGCAACCAGTAATGAGATGTTCCTGAGGACAATTTGTTTCGCCCAAATTGGAGCTACATATATTGGTATTTAAAATGCTATGCTGGTATAGATATAAAAGACTAAACAATGGAGGCTTCTATTGAGAATATCTTAAAGCGGATTGAGTAGAGAGCCAGTAATGGTCTAGTGTTTTTCATGCGCAGCTGGAAACTTACTTACAATCATACTTTTTAGCAGTGACAGCAAAACAGTCATTATTTTTTTTTCACAGAATTATTTCGAAAATCAATCTTTTACCGAAAATTTACAAAAAACTACAAATAAAGTTGAAATAAAAAAAAGTCTAACTATTAGCACTAAATGAGCCTATAGCGCGATAGGTAGGTTATTTTACTATGCCTATGCCAAATTTCAATCGATTCGTAACGTAGTAGTATTGTGTCAAAGATATTGAAATTACGTATTATTAAAAAAACCATAATTTATAAATCATAAGTTTAACTTAACTAAATTATGTTTTAAATGATCACTCGTAATGCTCTCAAGCTGAAACATTTGGACTTAAATAGGTCACTCTGTATAAGGAATTATTCCCATGGCTACCGAAGCCCATAATCCTTAGAATACTGATTATTAAAATGTTTTGCCTTAATATGGTCACCGCACACATATCAAGGGATCGTTACCGTATCGCCTCAAGCTGTTTCGTATTCATTATATGAAACTTCATACTGCAACGCACACTAATTGGACACGTAACGTAATCGCCTCGGCTCTCATCCGAACATAAAATATTAGAAATATTCGTAGTAGCGGTCTCTATAAACACAAGAAAACCCAAACAAGATTTATCATAATGTATGTATGTAAGTTTGTGCAAGATATTCTCAAAATTTAATGTGATGGGTTTCATTTAATATTCAATAAGGTTTAATTTTTATTCGATTATGAAACAAAGAAGTTATGTTAATTACATAATAGAATACTATAAGTATTGTTCCATTGAAACATACAATATGTTAACGTAGATAAAATTGCGCGACTCGACTAATGAAATAATAAAAATCCATCCATATTTTTCGACGGTAAATTCGCAAATAAAATACTTGAAACTCTCTCCAATTATATTCATAATTCAAACTGCGCCGTGTGCACTGCATGATAGCATAAATAATGTACATATTTACGAAAGCAAATATAAAAGTGAATAGCGAGGAAGCGCCAGCATTGCCTAAAAAGCTTTTTTTTAAGCATTAGGAGGCAAACGAAAAATCGGAGCTATTTTTATGACTACCGATTATTTTTATGACATTGACATCCGCATAGAGGTTACACAGATGTGTTGCCCCTTTCCTCCTCTTCCGCTCTCCATAGGCCACCGGCTATTTACACACCGCAGTCACGCGACAGCACAATCTCACTTTACGCCGGTCTCGTGTAAGCAAGAGGTACCTTCCCGGTCGTGCCGGCTCAATTCGGCTGCATGCAAGCATGCAATGTGGCGCTACATCTTACTAAAGCCATTGCCAAAGCGAGAGGAACCTCCCCAGTCGTGTGCGCTCCTATCTCGAATGGTTAATAGTTAATGCTAGCCGTAATGAGTTCATCTGCTGGTGTAAACAAAGGACAAAAATAAGTGTTTTGGTTTGGTTTCTAATAATATATGAATAATATTGAACGGAAGCTAGTGTCGAGCAATATTACGATTTGTAAGTTGTGCGAATGCCGGAGCACAACATTATCAATAGAAATGAGCAATCACAGGGAATTCTCATGGAAAGTACTGCAATTTATGTTATTCTTATATACTTGTGTTTAATGTTATTATGTTAGTTCGGATGAAGTCCTTGACTTCCAATTTAACCCTTAAAAGACGGAGAGAAAATTAATAGCATTACAATAACAAAGCTCCACGTTCCCTTTCAATATAGGAAATACCTTCGACATGATACAGATTAAACTTTGTAACAACGTCGATAGATACGTTGCGCGTTGATACAATAACGTGTGTATGTGTGTTCAGCCACAAAGAATCTCTATATAAGTATTAATTTCAAGTGCATAATATGCTGTCCGTTTCGTTGAATCAATAAATTCGGATTTTCATTATAAAATTATTATCCCAGATTTTATGTGCATGTCTAATTATTGTGAAAATTAATTTTATTGTTTGTGTAATGTTTCTTTGTTCTGAATAAATTGTATTCTATTATAATATTCTATTCTATTCTAAATGAGCATTAAGAAAGGATTTTTAGAAATCGACCCCTAAGAGGATGAAATAGGGGGTTGAAGTTTATTGATCATTTATCACGGGTGATACCGCGGTATAATATAAATTATAAACTAATGTAACATTGTAAATGAACTAAATGCAAGTCCTTACAAAGACTTAGATATACACATACGTATAAGTACCTTCCAGTATTTGAAAATTATTAGATAGTATGCGAGTTGAGCACAAAATGTTTTATATTAACTTCGAAGGTCCTACACAAGCCTGGCAGTATTAACAATTCAGGAGCCTCGAAAAATTCACCGTTGGGACGTTGTACTAACATCGGGAATTTTGCATGAATCATCTACGACTCTTGAATATGAAGGGTTCTGTTCGAAATTCACTATATAATTAGGATTTCCCTATTTATCACCATTGCCAGCTGTTACCCGCGGCTTGGTTCGCGTAGTTTTTCGCGATAAAAAGAAGCCCATGGCACTCTTCAGTCCTACAACTATCACCATACTAAATATTACAAGGAAGAATAAACAAAGAAACAAACAAACACACTTTCGCATTTATGATATTAATATGGATTATCACTATCGTACTATACAATATCCTACTATCAGTACCGTCGGCACAATCAGCACCAGCTACAGCCAACAGTTTGTATGTTTTCCAATTCCTGTGACATTGTTAAACGCTACACATTAACTTGTAATTGAACAAACACGACAGAGTAAACGCATGCAACAGATTGCTGCTATCCAGATACAATATTAACATTGATACAACATCGTAAATAAGAACAAACTTAGTGATTAGATTCTCCTTTCGCCAACTAGATATTATAAAGCTTATAGATTGTATGATATTATTATTGATGATTCATATTGATGTTCAGTAAGAGGTAGTGCTTGCATGCAGCCGAATTGGGCCGGCACGACCGGGGAGGTAGGTACCTCTCGCTTACACGAGACCGGCATGAAGTGACAGCTGTGCTGTCGCGTTTCGTGCGGTGTGTAAGTAGCCGGTGGCCTATGAAGGGGGGAGGAGAAAGGAGGGCTGCGCATCTGTGTAGTTTCTATACTAATGTCTAGTAGTCGGTAGTATATCGGTAGTCATGAAAATGGCTCCGACTGCTCGTTTGCCCCCCTATATCATAATAAAAAAAAACTTGTATAGAAATTTTCACGTTCATGTAATCACGACTATTTTTAAAGAACACTAGCTGCGCCTCATGGTTTCACCCGAGTAAATTACGATCCCGAGGAAAATAGGAAATCATCCCATGGCATTTTTTCGGGATAAAAATTACTATCCTATATGTTAATTTAAGTTACTCTCCATGTGTGTGCCAAATTTCATGAAAATCGGTTCAGTAGTTTTTGCGTGAAGGAGTAACAAACAAACGAACATACCAACTTTCACATTTATAATATTAGTAGGATGTGTTATTCTGATGTATTATTGAATTTTTTTATTGATTTTATTGAATTATTGTTTATATTATTGAAAAGTTTCATTGAAATTCTTTCAGCAGTTTTCACGTGAAAGAGTAACAAACATCCATACATCTTCCATCCATACTTACAAATTTTCGCGTTAGTAGTAATAGAAATACCTATTAGTAGGATTTTCCCCTCTTTATTTTTCTTCATATCTCAGCAGGATCTGTAGAAAATTAGACCTTAGTATTATGTGTAGCTATCGTTTGATAATTAAATTATAAAATTGGATTAGGCTATTCTATTTTATACAATTTTAACCAAAAATATTACAAAAAAAATATTAAAATAATATTATGATTTATTAATTGAGCTGCTTGTCACCAAGAGGTACTTTTTTTTCCAAAGTGGTCCGAAGTATGTACAATTGTACAAATTGCATTACTTTCCCCAAGAATTCCCTGTGAATGCTCATTTCTAATGGTAGGGTTGTGCTCCGGTATTCGCAAAACTTACAAATCGTAATATTGCTTGACACAAGCTTCAGTTCAATATTATTCATATATTATTAGAAACCAAAACAAAACACATTCTGTTTTTGTCCTTTGTTTACACCAGCAGATGAACTCATTACGGCTAGCATTAACTATTAACCATTCGAGATAGGAGCGCACACGACTGGGGAGGTTCCTCTCGCTTTGGCAATGGCTTTAGTAAGAGGCAGTGCCATACTGCATGCTTGTATGCAGCCTAATTGAGCCGGCACGACCGACGGGAGGTATCTCTTGCTTACATGAGACCGGCGTAAAGAGACAGTTGTGCTGTCGCGTGACTGCGGCTTATAAGAAGCTGGTGGTGGCCCATGGAGGTGGGAGGAGAAAGGAAGACAGCGTATCTGGTGGCCATAAAAACGGCCCCGACTGCTCGTTTGCACTCTTATACGATAAAAATGTCTCCGGCTGCTCGTTTGCAACCTTATACTATACTAGCTGTGCCCCGCGGTTTTAACCACGAAATCCATATAAACTTCAACACCCTATTTCATCCCTTTAGTGGTTGAATTTCTAAAAATCCTTTCTTAGCCCATGCTATGATGCCCACGTCGTAACATCTACCTGGATGCCAAATTTCAGCGTGATCCATCCAGTGGTTTGGGCTGTGCGTTGATAGATGACTTTGTCACGTTTGAGTTTTATATAATATATAGATAAGGAAACAATTAATTACTAAAAAAGAATTAATACTTTGCGTTTTTCAGTTGGCACATAATACACTGATATATGCAGTGGAAGGTTTAATGATAAGTTCGTTTTATTTGGGTGGAAGCAGGGCTTCAATAATTATGTATATCTATGGCATGGAGCGGTTCTGCGCAGATGTAGAATTTTGGCTCCGTTTCAAGCCAACGAAGTTTTGGAGATTTTTGTGGATGATACTACCCGTTATGCTCCTGGTAAGTAATTTATAACGGACTCTGTTGATAGAGTCCTTGTTAAATTTAAATTAGGTGCATTCCATTACGTGGGGGCTGATGTCACGGACTCGTGACTATATACGCTCTACGTAATTATTTGTGAATGAATATTTAAATGTTTGAGTAGTATTAATGTGCGTTTATAGAGTAATGTACCTTATGCTACTTCAATTGTTATTAATTTGCAGGGAAAAGTGTAAAATCATTGTAAATACATAATTGAATTGAGACATTGCCTTAAATCTAAACCTACCCGATGTTAGGGTCCTTTTAAAACTTTTTAGTTCTGCTTAGAAATAGCAGAAACTTTGTAGTGTGGTGGCGTGTAGTTCGAGCTTACCTTTATGCACGTACTGATTACAGTTGTATGATATGTGAGACATCTTAAAATACACTTCCGGTAGTTTATAAGGCGCCATCCGTTGGTGGAATTACGTACCAATAAAATCTTATTATAATATTATACCTTATTATGTCTTGCCAAGACTGTAAGACGAAAATAAAAAAGTGTGACATCATCCTTACTCCCGTTAGAGTGATCTGCGCAGATCACTCCACTCCAAAATCCACGGTTTTATGCGAGTAACTCACCTTTCCCGACATATATGGCTTCTTATATTCAGGAGATGCCACAGGAACTCCCCGAGTATATGTCGGAACTTCGGGAATATAGTAAATAAATGGCCGATCTCCGTAACGCCTGGAAGATTCACAAACAGCGCGTGGATGATATCGAAAATCGCCTTGAATTTATTTCCCTACGTTAACCTATATTATTTAAGTCAAGAACTAAATCTTACTTTCCAAATGAATGTACTGATTAATAACTTCCAAGTACGTGCTTATGGAAACAAAATTAAAATCTTTTAAGCTTCTTCCAAACAGCTCGCCTTCCATCTGGAGTTTAATCAATAAATCCATTCTACTCAAGAACTTTTAGCTTCCTAAGCAACTTAAGAGCGGCTAACTTTGCCTAAGCTGGTAATAACAAACTCACCTGATGTAAACATTAAAGTAGTAGTTATATATATGTGTGTGTTTGTTAAGTGTTTTAGATGTTTTTTTTATAATAAATAATAATAAAATTCGTTTATTCAAATAACAGGACTCACAAAATTGGTTAGTAATTCTTATAACTATAGTGTTAGTAACTTACAAAATATGTACAAAAATACAGAACAAGTACAAACATTTACCTGTCCATTACCGTGACCCCACTATTCGCTATGTCACTGCAATGACGTAGGTATTGGCAGTCTAGCCGTTCAGCAATCATGTTCAGAATGCTGTTGGTACCACCCCTTGTCCTGCGCACTAGTGATGTAATGTTTTAGTTTCAGATAAATTAATATATTGTCACTTCTTGATGGAAATTAGTGTTATCAAATAATTTTTTTTAAGTATATTATTTTAATTAATACAATTTCCACTATATACAATTTCCAAAATCCAGGTTTATTAATTCAATTTCACAATTACGACTGGTTTCCAATTTCTCTATAAACCTGATTTATTTATCTCATGTGATAAAATGAAAGAATCGTGATTTTTTTATAATATGCAGAAAGAAGAGAACAAAAAGAGACCCTTCTACAATCTTTCATTTTATCTAGATATATTTTTAACCAAATTATCAGCAATATATTTTTAATAACCTCTTTATTTACTGTATATTCTTTTTCAGTTAGTAGGTGCAATCCATATGGCCAAAGTATTTGGGGTACGTTACGGGCCAAAAGTGTTAGCAGTGTTAATATGGACCGTATTCATATTCAGTGTTGTCTTGATTTATCATATAAAAGTCATTCTAACATATTTGTTTAAAAATGTAAGTAAACTATTTCAATAGGTAATTAGCAACGCCTTGGGTTCCCATTTGCGTACCTACTTTTGCAAATTGGACTGGTACTTTTGAGTACCGACGCCCTTGGACATTTGCACAGAAGATATACATACTTTCGCCTTCCGTAGGCCACCGGAAACTCAAATACCGCACGAAACGTGACAACACATCTACCACTTTACGCCGACATGAGGTGAGCGGGAAGTACCTCCCTGGTCGTGCCGGTCGAATTCAAGTGTAATGCAGCATGACAGTACTTGATTTACTAGATACTAGCGCCGAGACAAGTGCGTTCAAAGAAAATCTTCAGCTTGATACTATTAGTACATATTAGTTTTAATTAGGCTATGAGACACAACAGGCGTTGTCGTGTGTTCGCAATAGCGGCTTCATAGTAAGACGTGTAGACGTCTACGCCACATTTACATATTCAGTGATTGTAAACCACCCAGGAACAATCCTGTTGCAAATCTACCCGTGGACATCTACATAATTGTAAGCGTTGTCCCCCTACCGTCTTTCGCCACCAATAGGCCATTAAACTCATGCCGCACAAATCGCAATGAATATCTCTTTGTGCTGGTATGTGTAAGCTTGATGGGCTCGGTTACGCCCCCCGATAGTCTGCAAGTCTGCATGGACAGTGCGATTTTACCAAAATTATAACTAAAACATTTAAAAAAATATTGAAATTGCAGTTTTTCATTAGCTTTCGGATTCCTTTATATTTGCAGTAAGTTCTTAGTTCTTGCTCAATTTGATTATTTCATTTCAACGGGACGCGGGACAAGTTATAGATAAAGAAAATATATGCACAAGCGGCTGTACCTTTCGATGGTGTGGACTTGAAAGTATATTTTACTGTGCTTTAAGACGCGCACATGAATTGCAACTTAACCCCCTTTCATAAGTTCCCAAGAAAAGAGTCTTGACACACGACTCTATAAGGATTCCGTTTTTAGGGTTAAGTAATCAAATAGCAAAAAGCGGAACCCGTAGGTATATATTCGTCATGTATGTCTGTCCACCCGTCCGCCCGTCCGTCCGTATATCACAGTCATTTTTTTCCTAAACTATTATACCTACGTAGTTGAAACTTTGTAGGTTGATGTATTCTGTGAATCGCTATTCGAATTTTGAAAAAAATAAAATAATTAAACAATAAAGGGCACTCCATACATTAAACTGAATCTATTAACCCATTCTTAGCCACTGTACCAATATGGGAACACTTAATAAATGAGGGTATACAGAAATAAAAATGGCAATATGTAATATTATGTTAGTTTATAGTGCAATCGAGACTGTGTTCATTGGGTTATAATACTGCTTAATTGTAAGTTATTAAAAAATAGTTATTTTGGAAGCCACTGAATTTCGTTACCTGCAAGTCACAATAGGTAAGTACAATGTCTAATTATTACTTATGGTAGATAGAGAATATTGCACATTTTGTTTATTTTTTTATAAATTCAGTACCTAATCTAACGTGTATAGTTATTTTCTCCCAGATATTTTTCGAAAATATATAAATATACTCGTTTACATATTGGTGTGCCAATTTGGGCACAGTGGCTACAAGTATACTACAAATATTTATATTACTTACAGAACTAGTATGAATCATCAACGTTATTTTACTGGCTTCAATGACTTCAAGGGCTTGGAGGAGGCTATCAATACAATAGTTGAGGATAGTGATGATGGTTTGGAGTATAATTTAGCCATCATTCCACCACAGCCAAGCATTGTGACTGACGAAGATGAAGGTGATAATGACAATATAGCGCCTCGTACCCTATCAAATATTTTACGAGGTAATATTGAAGTATTTGTCCACAACGTGGGTATCCTTTCGGGATCTAATGATAGCAGCGATGATGAACCTTTGGCTGCTAAAAGATCAAGGTCTTCTATTACGTCAGTCCAATCCGAACCACTAATTCTGCGTGCCGACAATCATCTAGCAAGCCCTTTTGGCGAAAATTTTGCAAACGAATTCTATAAGAATTGGGTTGCAGCAAGCTACAACGGGTACTGCTACAGCTTTGATATATATTATGGAAAATCGACTACCCCTTGCACACAACCATTAGATACTAGAGTGGTAAAAAATCTACTCAACAAATTGATTACGAACGCCGCTCGAAAATCATAAGGTATTTTTCGATATTTTTTTACGAGTTGGCGATATACGCCAGTTAGTTTACCATGCCACTGGTACAATTCGTGAGAATCGCACAAAAATGCCCTCTTTTAAATGCCAAGGAGATGATGAAGAAAGCAAGAGCTGAATTTGACTACAGGTTTGACAAAAACAACGAAATTCTATTAGTCCGTTGGAAGTATATGCACAGTGGAGACGAATCATGAATCGTGTGAGCCATTGGGATCAGTAAAAAGATGGTGTTCAGAAAAAAAAGATAAAGCAGATGTGAATATTCTGCACTTGCTCCAAAATTATTATAAAGGTATGGAAGGAGTCGATGAACTGGACCACTTTACAGGATTGGCGTCCATCGAATAAAATGGTGGTGGGTGTTATTCACCTATATGGTTGATATGGCAATGTCAAATGCATGGCGATTGCATGCTTTTTCCAAAGAAGAGCCTTGGGACCAATTACTATTTCGCCGAAGTGTCGCGAGATACTATCTAAAGCCATCACCAAACCGTCAAAAATGTTCTGCTCCCTACTCCTACCTCCCATCATCCAACATTGAGGGTTTACAATTAGATGGCGTTAATCACGTCTCTGAAAAGCTTCTAAAGCGAGTGCGATTCGCTGTGTGCCATAGGAGAAGCCGTTGGGGATGCAAAAAATGCAAAAAAACCCTTTGTATTGAAAAACCCTGTTTTGACAATTTTCGTACCTAAGAGGCCATTGTGCCAATTTGGGAACACCCCTGTAAATTCCTGAAAAATAACTTTTTTGTATTTTTTTATTATTCCATCTACTCATCTTATTGCAAAGATTATTTAAATTAAAAATTATGAAAATCCGTTTATTAGTTTTCATTTGGCCATTAATGGGTTAATATTTATTTTTAAATATTTTATTTAAATTTGGCACAGATATGGATTACGAGCTGGCAGAAAATAAAAATTACTGTCCATCCCGAAATCGAAAAAGGAGTTCACTTAGCGTGCATCCCCGGACTGTCAGTTAGTAGGGCACGCGCTAGGCGCGATGGACTAATTATTGGTGCTTTAATTATTTATGCCAGGCCAGGACTCCACAGATGGGTTGGCAAGACCGGGTGACTCACAAAATACCGGCAGTTGACCATTTTATCACGTTACTAGCGATTTGTGAGAATGCGTGGTCTATTGGAAGACACCCCATCACCACAATAAAGATCAATGCAACACCAGTGCATAACTTGTACTCAGATATATGCTATTATCTGACTTATGAAACCATACTTTCTAGAATTTTGCTGGTCTATTCAAATCTTCTCCCAAATACGGTCCTCCTGATGCGGCGGACTGCTTGAAACGGGAAGAATTCGACGAAACAAAACACGCTCAAATATGTCATCACGACTGTCTTTTATTAACGGTAAGTTTTTTAACTATACATACTTCAGTTCCATATTAACAATAATTCCACTTGCCTATCCGTGGTCTTGTGGTAGGCACAAATCTGAGATCCTTCAGCACTTCTCATTGGTGGTACCGAATAACATGCACCGACATTTTGTGCAACATTTCGGTCCCCTTTCCACGACTGGTTCGAGTTATCATCCAACACTCGGCAAGTTCTAAAAATCTACAAAACTGAAAACTTAAATTAAATTATTATAATAGAGCTGCGCTCCACGGTTTTATCCGCGTAAGTTTCGTTTCGTGGAAATATCGAAATGAAAAATAGATGCTGACCGATCCTCAGATCTACCCGATATGCACACAAAACTACATGAGAATCGGTATAGCTATTTCGAAGGAGTGTGATAACTAATATTGTGACACGATATATCTTTATATAATGTATATATATTTCTTGTTTGCGTGTATATGTCCAAACGACTGGTCCAATTTTGAGATAAAAAAGGTGTGTTGGGGATTTGATAATGGCTTGATTTCATAAATCAGCCCTGCAGAGGCGCTGCCGTCGGCATCTCGAATATACAATATTGTAAAGTAAATTAGTGGGTTCATAATTCGGCCACATTGTTACACGTTACCATGACAACATTTTCATAAATATTTAAGTACATTTAAACTAACTTATTTGAAATTATCGTTGAATCTTTTCCATTCTATTTTCTCAATCAATCAATCATTAATTATTCTTGCAATTATATTATGTATTACATAAAATGATAACGGGATATACAATTTAAAACAACTACAATTAATTGTTTTAAGCTTTCACGATTTGTATTCATATTTGTATACTGTAAACGGGACTTAATCGCGTTATGAAATCGAAGTATTTACCTCGGCTCTCGACGTTTCGGCCGTAATGCAACGGCCTATACAGAGTCTACTCGTGACCATCGCCTGGCATTGACTCTTACTAACTGATATGAGGTGCAAAATACTCATGATAAACTGTTAGGTGTGTGGACATATTCGCTATATTTCTTATTTTATTAAGTAAAAATGCACTTTGATTTAATTTATATAATATAATATACTATTTAATTACTATTTATATATAATATTATTATATTTATATATAATTACTATTTAAATTACCATTTATATATAATTTACAATTATAACCATAATTTGTAAAATTTATTTTTTATGACAGAACTAGATATTTATATAGAACTCAAATTTCATTGCAGTTTATTGTTGTAAGTCAAATACTAAAGTAATGCTGTGTCATCTATAAAGCTAATGCGACCGAATAATAATGTGACAACTCTCGTGACTCTTGACATAAATTAAATATTATAGTAAAAAAAAAAAATAAACTGAAGGAAGCTCAACTAATGGATAAACAATCCCCCTGTACTTACACTATCTGATGGGCCGTTTCTTGCCGCCCGGTGGTTCCGCCACTGTGCCTACAGTCTAGCATAGTTTGGTTACGTGAAAGTAATATCTACCTTGGTTTTGTCATTAATTTTCACACATTTGTTGTTTTATTTCAATATTGATCGTAGATCGTAAGCAGCTAATGAAATTAGAATTTTAATATAATATCCGTATTCATTATCTCTTATCGGCAGTTTCATGATGGATTTCTTGATGGACTAAAATATTATAAGGTCTTCGTCTATAAATATTATAAAAAAAAGCCTCCGGCCGCATCTTTTTGTCTGTCTGAACGCGATAATTTCGAAAACTAGCAAACGGATTTTTATACGGATTGCAACAATGTAAAGAATGATTATTGAGGTAGGATTAGGTATATTATTTATTATGATTTTATGTAAACTAACAGAAATACAGCGTTGAATGTTTTAGAAGTCGCAAAAAATCTCGACATCTGAGAGCTTTCCACGCGAATACGTCGTAAACTATCAAATATATAATTGAGTTATACTAGCAACGGTAAAACTTATAAAAATGCTACAAAAAAGTCCGCGACAGCATCTCTATCTCTTAGTGCGTTCGCTGACTTAAGCGGGCGCCCGTCGCGGACGGTCCGTCGCGGATGCCCGCGACGGACAGGCGTGCGCCCGTCGCGGGCATCCGCGACGGGCACCCATCTGTCAGTACAATTTTGACGCGTAGGTGTACAGTCGATATCGTGTTATTTAGTGATATCTAGGCGTTTATATATTTTTTAAATTATTTTAAAACACCGTACAAAACGATAAGTAATAGATATCCGCATCTACGCCACTTTTTCAATACTTCAATACTTGTTCTCTTATACGACTTACATATCTCGTTAAATACATAAAAA
>LUGF01001707.1:144002-166617 GCA_001625245.1 Calycopis cecrops
AAAAAAACGGTTGCTGCAGCTGAAATTCAAATCAAATACCTACTGCTGCCTGCAAAACGTTTTAGCGGAGATCATTTCAAACTTCTAAGTCAATGAAAAGATTGGCAATTTATATTATTATACTTAGGCTCAAAGAAAAGAAAACCTATAAGGTACTTCTTAACCTAAAATCGTGATTATTATTACTGTAGAAATAAAGAAAAAACCGACATCCTTAAGAAATGTCGATAGAAGAGAAAACTTGAAACTTTCTAAAATTACTATGCGTATAGCATGTTTACTGACAATCATTATTTTCATATTACGGAACCCTAAAAAGACAAGACATTCAGACAAGACCACAAATAGCTGTAGTGTATTTGTGTGACGTAGGTTACTGAACCCAGGTGAGCCACTGACCTGGATCGCCGGCATGTCTAGTTATTTTTATCGCTTTGACTATCGCGTAGTAATTGTGATCAGTACGGAAACTCGCGTGGATCTTCCTGTGAAAACTTTTTTGCCTCGAACTATTTGTAGCAGGGGTCACTTAAAGGGTTAGTGTTACATTTGCATCTCGTTCTAGGTTGGCTACGTTATTGCCTTAAAACAGCACAAAAAGATACATGACTTACAAAGTTCATTGTATATGTAAAACTTTTTAAATTGTTTAGTCCTTAATTGTATGTTTTTATAGCTTAGAATGTACAGAAATGCTTATATCAACTTTTTCAATAACCCATTTATTGAATTTTCAATGTTTATAATTGCATAATAAGTAAACATGAGACCTAAAAAAAGGAAACCGTGATCCTCACGATAAAACAACCAGTGGATTTTATCGCGATTTATTTATTTTTTTTGGCAATCTGACTTTTCATAAGCTTTACAGCAACCGCGGTAAACATAGATTCAGAATTGTTCTCACTACCTAAATCTATGGCGGTAAAAGAGGAATGCGATGACAGATGTTTTATTGTCATTTGTTTCATTTGTCATATGATAACAGTCGTTTTATCGTAATGAGGAGCAATCGACTAATTCGATAAATTTGAACGCACTATGATATTTGCATCACAATAAGACCGTGGTCATCATTACATTTATTTCTCCAGTCCCATATATAAGTCATTATTATAGAGATATATAAGTCTTTTATGATGAACGACATCTTATGCATAATTATAGTAACGGGGCTTATACCAGAAACCATGTTCATCTCACTTCGACTAACCACAGCTTAGATGTGAAACTATCCGAGCACGGAAAATATCAACATGTTTTCTGAGGCATCGAAACTGGAGCGCTCTCGAAGCTCTTAATATATACAAGCCAATCAGTTTGTCTAGACGTCTTTTATAATCACACGCCCGACTGAACAGAGTGCCCTAAGTAATATAATCAATGACATTAGCTCGGCAGCGGTGGGGACGGAATACTCGATCGAGTTGTGAAGTAATTAATACTTTGATTATGCTACCATATTCAAAATAGGTTGATAGTGTTTTGACAGTAAATATTTTTGTGCTTATGATTTTGAGGTCGATAATTTATGGCTGGTTTTATAAACTTATAAAACCAGAAAAAAACACTATGAAACCACATAGTGCTTTACACCAGCTAGTATATAATCTATACCTTGAGAAACTGTATCATTGTGTACTTTATTTGCTATCTAAGCTCATAGACCGGGACATGAACAAGTAGGTACCAGGGAAACCGACTCTTAAAGTAAAAGATTAAATGTGTTCATTAGGATTGAGAGTGAGATTATGCTCTGATTGAATGATATGTTTATAGCATACAATGTATAAACAAGTATTTTTCATTACCGGCTACCACAAAAATCCGCACGGCGATTTATTTAAAAAACATAAAGCTTAGTCACAAATGTCCCCAACTTTTCTTTGTCCCATCTAACTCAAAGGTCCAAATAACTGTTCTGTGTACTTCAAGTATGTAGTATTATGGTAATAGAGCAAGAGGCAACTGCCTCGTAGTATCAGCTAAGTTCAGCTATAATGTTATATCACTACATATACATACATATACATATAATGTTATATAACAAAAATGTAAAAACAAAAATATAAATACAACATAAAATGTCCCATCTACCATTGGAGTAGAATTAGTTAATAACGCTTTGTATCGTCCAATTTAACGTTACGATTACAAAATCAACTCCATGCAACAAAATATACCTCAACTTTTTACTGCTACAGTGAACCTAAATCTCTGCAAATGCAAAATCGAAGCCTAATTGAGTGTAATTCAAGAGACCGGTGTATTAATCGCGGTGCATGGTACTGTAATCTGGTTAACTCACGCTTACATTTATCTAGTTTTGTTGGATTTTCAGCTACGCGGGATCACCGCTAACCTCATAAGCTAAATGGATAGGCATTATTTCCAAGGATTGATTTATATTCAGGGTGCCTTCAATTTTTAAAAATAAATTACGTAATGTTTCCACAATAACCTTTTGATGCAATCAGAAAAGTACGATGTCAAGTGCCGTCGTGGGTTCGAATTTCGTCAAAGTAATGGATGAAAGTAACAAAAATCTAAAATATATAAAATTTTACATTATGCCGGTAAGTAGGACCTAAAAATAATGATAATATAAGGTTTTTATCTTCTGTAACATCTTGATCTAAATAATGTTGTGTCTTATCTGTATAATTGAATATTTATTTGAAACAAAATTATTTTGCTTCAAATAATGAAACAAAATTACTTACACTTTTGCATTTGAGAATTTCTTTTCAGGATACATTTATGAAAATTTACGATACATTACAACATAATATGTTCAAATATAAATTAAAAATTTTAATAACTCATCACTGAAAACCATTTAAAAACAGTATTTTCTCAAACAGGTGGATCTTTTAAATTTAGTTACAATACATTTTTCTAAGTTTGCTGGAATTACTCCGCGAGCAACAAGAATAGGTTTGAGGTCTAAATGGGTATCGATTTTTACGCGTATGGAAGAGTTGCATCCTAATTTTAGAGTTACAGTAGATAATTTATATATCTATGATGGCCGAAGAGTACTATGTTCAATACTTATATCATGTATCTATGAATAATAAATTGAGGATACAATTTTACCCTTTTTTATGTACCATATTATTTTGTCATTCGTCCAATACCACATAGCTCTAAAACTCCGTGAGTGATTGTTAAAACATATTAATGTTAACAAGCATAACCAGAGCCGGTGACCACGATAATATGTTAAACATGATATAAAATGTCTCCAAGAAATAACATATCTTACGAACAATTTTAGTTAGAGAGAAGAAGAAGACCAAATTTTCATGTATTAAAAGAACATGCTACTGAAAGAGAGCATTAATCAATTTGTCTTATTCAGTTCTACTTGCAGGATATAGTGTCAGTTTTCGATTACCAGGCAATACACCGACTGATGATTTTACCGCTTGTAAAAAAAATTCGCAGAAATGAAATCACTGCGGTCGTTATGCTCATTACGTACAAACCGAGATTCAAAAACTCAAATTTAATTGTTCGCATAGTTGGCTGGGCAAAGTTTTTGTTTTCAACGAGCGAGAACTTTTCTTTGCATACAGGAAAGCCTCGCGTCCGGGGCGAGGCATAAATCATGCACATTACCTGACCAACGACGGGCGGCTTATAAAATATGTTATACTAGCTGTTACCGGCGGTACGCTTTATCATTGTCATCATCATTTACTTAAAGGCATTGCAGGGGAATCAGGCTAACATGAAAGTGGTAATTTTCACCCACATATGACTGGGGTGAAATGTATTGCTTTGCGTGCTATCCTGAGAGTCTGGTGCCGTTTGGATATTGTGAACGCACACAAGAACATGCCAAACATCTTTGCGAATTTTTATGTACATCGGTAGTCATAACAAAAATTAAGTTCTATAATAAGAAATATATTGGCTTACTTTAATAAAACAACCGCTCCTTCCTCGCTTCCAACTTCAACTGACTACCACTCAGAAAATACCAATGCACCTTGTTTCAAGGTTTATTATTATTCGACGCCCCGGAGTAAATCGTCTATTTTATTTGTTAAAAGAAATAATTTTTGGGAGAAGCGTTATTTTTACACAGCTGCATGGGTCCTTATACGATCAAAGTAGTTCTTGCTGTGAACAATGGCATGAAGTGATACACTTGCTACATCTTCTTCCTATGCAATAAGAGTCATACATTTCTCTTGATTTCTGTACTACAACGTTGGAATATAACATTTGCTCGGCACTATACAAAGACACAATTGTTGCTATTTCTGAGTAAATTCTCGCGTCGCATAGTTGGCATTGCAATCGCGTATCAGTTTATCGGTGGTACGATTTGTTTGATGTGCGTAATTCTAGTTGTTTGGTTGATTCATTTTATTACTTCACAGCCTTGCCAATTATCCCAACCGTTGTTCTCGGGGGCTTTTGAAACTTCCTAGCTGTTTAGGCCGCAATTCTCCATTTAATTCCCGCCCAGGCAATAACGATTAACTCCGGCTCGTCTGCGGAACAACTTCTCACTCCGATTACGCTGGCGTGAAGTTATGACTATAGTGGCGTCTTGTGCATGAGTGTGGTATTAGCCCAAATGAAATTGAAATCATATGAGTGGCAACTTTAATTTCTGATACCATAAAAAAAAATCGTTATTTATTTGTTGTGATGCGGTAACAAAAAGTAGATCAGCAAGTACCTTTTCATCTAATATGTTATTAAATATGTTTTTGCTAAGTAGCCTGATTTACACGATTTTATACCTTCTAAACCGAATTACAGGATGTTACTATTTAATTTTTTTAAAACCTTCAAGATTTTAACCTGTGCACTGATTGTCTATCCATACCACTGTCGTATCCATGTCCTATCGTATAGTAACTGTAGCAGCTACATAATATCTGTAAGTAAATCAAAGAAAAGTAAGTCTTCTTTGTCTAAGAGCTTCCTTTTGTAGACATCTGATTATCTAGCTGAGCCAGCTCAACGTAGAAACTTAACAAGTACGCCGATTTTTCCTCTACATGACATGAGATTTAATTTCTTCCTGCATAAAGTGTTTATGGACCAAGACGACAACATAATATGATTTTTCAGATCCTCCCTAGTGCATTTAGCCGAGGAACAATATTTTCTGTTTATATACGTACACGTGATAGACTAATTTACTGATTAGTTATTTTGTGGTGTATAATCATGTGGTTCCGGCTTCGAGTTGCAGCAAAATGTGACATAGGGATTATTTCTTCCATTTCTTATTTCAGGCCTTCGTCTGGTTTCTCCTGATAAGTTCCACAGTTGTGTCGGACTTATGTCGAATGTTTCAGTGAAGGAATAGAGATTACACTAGTGCACATACTATCGCACCATAATTTTATGTCCTTGTGGTCGGCGTCCGAAAAATCCTAATCCGATATTCTTTTAGGACATTATTACCATTAATTTTATTTCTATCGCTATATTACGTTACTCCACATGTTCAAGAACAGGCGAAAGCATATGCATTACTCCGATCATGCCGAAGTCGGCTGCAATGTAGTCATATCATCCACTAAATACTATTGCTTGGATTACTAAAGGACGTTAATTGTTACCCATTAGTTTACCAATGCAATATAATTTTAATTTTAATCAACGTCCATTTCATTTCGAGATTGCTAAACAAAATTATGATATCCGAATCGTTTTCGATATCATTTGTTTGACAAATATTGGTCATTTAAATTGACAAATTAAGCAGATTGCACAGTAATGGAACTGATTTATTGTTTCAATATCTGTCCATCACGAAATTGCGGGAATTGTTTAAGCCCCAGTTTAAATTACACAATACAGGTATACGTTGTCTAGTGGAAATATTTTATTTTTTTTAACAATCCTTACATATTTTGTCTTGCGAAATCTATGTCCCGAACGAAAAAAATATGGTGTCAGGGAAACCATTTATTCTGATCTATATTTATAAAATTCTCGGGTCACAATGTAATTACCGTACTGCTCCAAAACGGCTAGACCGATTCTCGTGAAATTTTGTGAGCATTTCGCAGCTAGTCAGCATCTTTACATTTCTTACGTGAACTACTATTCACTAGATAGACTTTTTTCGCTTTTATGTGTCCTTGGCGGACTATTAATGGATGTCTCTTCTTTTATTTAATACTATAAAACTCATATAGTTAGAAACTCTTAAACTCGCATCAGAACTTCGTAAGTGGAGCCCAAAGTGACGTCATATACTATCACAGAGCTTGACATCCCACAGCTCCAACATAATTAGTTCTAACAAGACAATTACTATGCTGACACGACAATGTATTGTAGTTCTGACCAGCGCTGTACACAATTGCGATTCTAGGAATAAGCGATTATACATTATATTAGTCAATTTACAGAGACGTGCATTTAGTATATGCATATTCTATTACTAGCTGACCCGACAGACGTTGTCTTGTCACTATTGGAAAAAATGTTGTCATGGTAACGTGTAATGTTATTTGGCCGTATTGCCAACCCGTTTATTTTCAAGTATTTCAAGTCGAGGTATCGACTACAGCATTATATTAGCATTATATATACTTTATGGCATTTCTCTAAATATGAACTTTCAAATAGAGGGATTTAATTATATCCGCCAAGATCTCATTCATTTGTTTTGTCATTAGTTTGTTATGGATTTTGACAAATATTATTATAAGTCTACCTTCAAATGTAGACTTATAATACAGCCTAGTTAGCTCGTACCTATGTATGTATGTGTAATATGTATGTGCTGAGCAATTTTTTCACGCACACGTAAAATTTGATGAAATATTTAAAATCAAAATAGAGGAATGTTTGTCTTTTAATCCAATTTCAATGAAACTTGAAGATGATCTGTGAATTGTAGTAACTGTACTATAAAAACGAAATATAGTAAATTATTCAACCCAGTGAGGTGTAAGCGTTACCCGCCATCCCATCCGTCATTGTCACCTGAGCGATTCGCACGATTTCGCTCACCTCCCGTATTCGTGTCAATTATATCTATCAAACCTATGAGCTAAGAGCCAGAATCTTTTTTGAATATCATCAAGGTTTAATGTGCATGTAGATTAAAGCCTTCTTGTATCTACATAAGCTATTGAACCATATATTTAGATTGAGTTTCGCTTATCTTAATCCCGAGAAGACCAGAAGAATCTTACCAACCAAAAAAATAAATCTTATTTATATGTTTTATAATAAACTGTATAACTGTTTGCGGACGTGTTACGCTCCTTCACTCGTCCCCTCAATTTAACCACAAGCCGCCCTAAACGCGACTGCATAGCTACAATTTTGCGCTTCGTCATCGTACTACGAGTGTACATAACTCCACTAATTGTCTATTCTATGTTGTCTCGTAGCATGTCGCATTACGCTATCTTGGACCCTTGAAGCTTTTCCTAACTACAGAAAGTATATTTTTGTTCTCATTATCACTCTAATTTCAACACTGTGTCGCTAATTCGGTATCTTAATCAAGTCTTGTCATTCACTGAAGAGGAATTTCCCACTAATGACTCTCCTGGGCGCCGCAATAGGAGCTAAGTGGATTTGCCGCCGACACCGCGACTCAATGAGGTCTAATGAGGACTTCATTGGATGCATTTCATCTGTATCTACAGTTCAAAGTGAACCAGTATACATTGTGTTAACCTGAGTGCAGAGAATCTGTTACATTCGGGTCTGATCAGCGTGATTACTGAAGTAGCATTCACTTACACTGGCGGGAAGTGACCGCTATATTGCCGCGCTTCAGGTTGTGTGCCCGGACAGACGAGGTGGTGAAATATGCTCCAACTGATCGTTATCTCATAATGTTATAAAAAAAACTTGCTTCAGCCTAAAAAGGCTGAATTCTGTACATCTGAGCTCATTCGGCTACGGCCTCGATGTTTTACTTTTCTTTAGCTCATTGTAAGCAAAACATACGCGATACAATCACTTCACACACACACTTTCAAATGTACAACTTAAATGAGAATCTGCGAGGTTTTCGCGTATTGAGAACGTCTGAAGTTCGCCAAAACGCGTTTCGCAGACCGATCACGTAGGGGCCTTCCCACTCCAAGTAATAAAGTCGATTATATATTTTATAGCCGCTGTAAATTATAAAACAGTAGGCGCGTTTGATGCGGAATATATTGTGAGTATTCGCCTTGCTGGACGATTTTATTTCGTCTATACATATACATAACACTAGCTCTTAGTGTTCTATGTCATAATAATATTGCATATTATTCTATTCTATGAATATATAAAATTCTATCATATTTGTAATTAGAAAAACTCGAAATAAATGGCTGGATCGGTTTCTATATTTTTTTTCTACAGTTTCGAAATATTTGAGGAGTGGTCGTATAGTGTACTAGCGGACACCCGTAACTTCGTTTACCGCAGTACTTTACTCTGTAAAGTAGTCTATAGCCCTCCTCACTAAATGAACTAACTAATATTGAAAGAATTTTTCAAATTGGACCGGTAGTTCCAGAGATTGGCACGTTCAAACAAACAAACAAAATCTTCAACTTTGTATTATTAGTATAGATTTCAACTTTGTTCCTGATATTTTCAAGCAATCAAAATATCCGGGGGTAATTCCAATAATAATATTTTAATAGAATAATAATATTTAGGCACTTAACACACAACGTTCTCTTTTTATCATTATTAATTAGGGATTGACGTCAGGCCGGGAAAAGTAGGTCGGGGGCTCAGCTCTTAGGCCATACATACAGTGGTAATTTTGTAAATCCACACGAATGTTACTCATAATATTTCAGGCAGGCAATATCTGTCTCAACATTAAAAAATTTAGAAGATTTAGTTTTAAGAAGTTATACCTATAAAATAGAATGAAACCATTATTTTTAAGAATTCATGGAAATCTTTTAATTTATTTTTATTTTATTCTTTAGATAGGTACTTACAAAAATATATTACAAATATCTTATTAAAGTCTAGAGAAGTACATGGGTATGCTTATCTCTACAAGAGATCTCTGCCAGCCAAACCAACAGTTTAAATTGAAAATAATAGCGGTTATATTAGGTACATTTTATTGTATAGGGGGGCAAACGAGCAGCCTAAGACCGTTTTCATGACTACCGATGCCATAGACATCCGCACAGGGCTATACAGATGCGCTGCCTCCTTTCTCCTATCACTTTCATAGGTCACCGGCTACTTACACACCGCACGAAACGCGACAGCACAACTGTCACTTTACGCCGGATTCGTGTAAGCGCGAGGTACCTCCCCGGTCGTGACGACCCATTTCGGCAGCCAGCAAGTTAGCACTACTTCTGTACTAATGTATAACAGTGTAATTTCTAAAAACCTAAATAAACTTCTATTCTATTCTATTCTATTCTTACTAAATTTTATTTAATAGTATTTTTTTACTCCTCAAGTGTCCAATTAGTGGTCGTGCTCTGTACAAGGCACTTCTGAAGTTCGGCTCTATGTCCTGTTAGTATGGAACCCTCGGTAGGCGAGTACCACTCGATCTTGACAGGTTTTTTAAGCATTTCTTGCTTACATTATTCAAACCTTTATTTATTACCCTTACTCACATACCATCAAAAATTATTTTATTACCAATTATTGATATAATAGCTTCTATTTGTCACTGTCCAGAATTTCGTTTGTTCGGAACTAGTTAAAAATTGTATTCACTTCCCGATCCAGAATGTTTTACGAATACACAAAACGTGAACGTAGCGTTTGCAGTTCAATTTGTTGAGCGACGGTGAATTTCCATATTTTAACATGCCTTTTGGTTCTTCTAATGTATCCTTGAACGAAAAAGTGTCATTGGCGAGTCGATTTCGCTGTACAAATAAGAAACCTTTATTTTTTTCATAGCTAATGCGGCCGGAACATCTATAGTAATATACTAAACATAATTTGAAGTGTTGATCATGCGTACTCAATATAACTCTATTCTAGTACAGTTTGTTATTTTTATGACACTCATACCATACCAAACAATTTATAAAATTTCAAACATCACAGAAAGGTGACGTAAGACTTGAGCACTTACCAGATGTCATACAAACGTGTTATGATCCCAGTAAATATATTAGCCGACATAGTTTGGTACAAATGTGCGAAATTAGATAAATCAGTCTCAAGCGATAGTTATAAATAAGAGTATTATTGATGTAAATCACATTAAAAATATGCGAGCAAAGAAGAAACGAAAGCTATTTCATGATTATTCTGTCCAATCTACTAAAGGTCTATTTGGAGCTTTCTAAAAATCTAAAATACACCTGAAATTTTCTCTTTTGATGTACAAAATTTAAACTATGATACGTACCTATATGCTTTCGCGTAATGTCGATATCCTTAGCGTATGAAACTTTTGGGAGCTTCCTATGACGTAAAAAAGTACAAGTATGAAATAAAAAGATAGTATGATGGCATTACTGATGACGGACTAAATTGGCATGGCACGAGAACTCACATATTACCACTTTTAAGTGACAGCTATGCTGGCGCGTTTCTTCCTGTTTGTGTGTCTCCGCTTCCCTTCCAGAGTTCCGGAAGAGAAGAGTAAGAGAGAGCGACACATCTACTTTCAACTACGATGACACCTAGCTCATTATACCTACTATAAAAAAGTAATAATTTTAGCAAAACCCAATAACCCGATTAGAGGGTGTGCTGATGCTGGCTACGTCCTTATAAGGTGTGGAGTATTGGTTATACAATAAAAGGCGACACTCGCAATGACACGTCTATTCAGTCAAGTTACAAATCAATACTAATTTAATTATGATCGATATACTGTACTTATAAGTAATGCTCTGTAGCGGGCACAAGGGCCACGCATATCCCACTAGCTCTCTCTCGTAAAATATACAGCTTATGTTTCAAATTTGACATTTTAAACAAAGCAGCAATTCACAGGTCGCTTGCGTAGCACGCAGCTGAATAATCGATTATAGTGACAGGTAGAAATAAATATTATTTATACAAACAGTAGATAACTGCTAAATAACACTAATATCATTGATCGTCTAACAATAAAGAAGCCGAAGGAGCAAAATGATGGATGGAACCTATCCATTAAATTGGGTAAATTTTGGTATACATTCAAAGATAGTCGCGCGGACTATTGAGCTAAGTGCATAATAGCATTAGTAGGCACTGCAATTGTTATCTTATAGTCAACTAGCTTTCGGATTTTGGACTTCAAAATGGAGTTATTATACATATAAACCTCCCTCTTGAATCTCCCCCATCAAAATCTGTTGCCTAATTTTAAAGATCTAAGCGTGCAGACACACAGATGGCGGAAAGCTACTTTGTTTTATACTATGTAGTGACTGGGACTCATGACCGTAGGAAGGAATGAACGACAATGGCTACTACGTAAACAATTTTATCTAGCTTGAGTTTGTCAAATCTGGTAGTTATACTTTTATCACCTTGATGATTGACTTGAATTTAAGTTTCGATTGCACATTCGTTCTGATGAAATTACAATAATATCTTGTTAATGGTATTCCAAATACAAGTCGTTCATAGTGCCGACTTTTTAAGTATTATTCTTTGAAACATTCTTCTCATGGACATCAATTAGATAGCTCTTGTCTTATTTGCTTGCATAAAACCGTTTAAAATAAAAATATTGTTATAAACTATTCGCTATTGAAACTTAATTCCCGAATCATAAAATACCAATTTCTGCATACGAATTTATGCATGAGTATTCGGTTCCATGACTTGAAAAGTATTTGTGTTTGCCCTTCCTATAAATAAATAATCGTGTGTTTAGTTCGTAGTAGGGCTTTTATTCGGAAAAGGTGGACAGTCTATTGAGATTAGTTAATATTATTATAGGGTTTGTTATTCATCGACTTCATTATAATATTTTTTATCCATTCATACAGGTTTTTTTTAAACTGCCTTAGTTGGGCTTCAGTAGTGTGTGGTACTCGTGTCAAAATATAATGCAGAGGACCCAGAGTTAGTTCTACCAAGTCTACGAAGAACCCGACACCACCTTCACCTGTCTAGATCCTAGATCTATGGGATAAGATCCTAATCTTCGCCATTTTGCTGGCAAATGTGGATTATAGTACTGCGTTAAATTTAGGCAACTAACCACTACCACAACCCTCGAACCTTGGCGGGTTCAACTCCAATTATAAGCCTATCTAGATAGAAACGCCAAGAGTTGCCACTGTGTGTTGATCGTCCATATACCCGATCGATCAACACTTCGTACTCTAAAGTGCGACTACCAGGTCTAAAAATTTTTTCCTGCCTTCTTCATGCCTTCTTTATCTTGCTCTATCCAAGTTCATAATAATTACACGATATTTCATCTCATTAATTATTTTATATACAAATGTACGCATTTATGTTCTATATTATCATCTTGTATCAACCTTGTATATGTGTAGTATATTCGTGACTTCACCAAGTGGTACCAACGGAAGACCAGTGCTGGTAGAAATCAGCAAAATACTGAGTTGGCACCAATTTGGGACACACGATTGTATTATTTGTAAAATGTTCTTATATTAGGTTTTATATGTGGTTGACAAATAAATTATTCTTATTCTTATCACGTGTGCTTGATTGGTTAGAGCAACATTTATACACGTAGAGCGCGAGGTTTTTATATCAGGAATATGACACTGGTGAATAAACCGAAATGAAATCTGCGCTGTAAAATTTAGTTTCTTAATACTAGTCGATGTAAATTACAGTGGATAATACTTTATTGGGAAGTAGGAAGATACTCTTAGTGGGTAAAAACTAATTTGGTTTAGACAACAAAAGTTACGAAACTAAAAAAATATCGCGTGGAAACCAACCTTTAAAAAGTGTTAGTGTGACATTAACGACGTGTTGTTAACGAACCCGCATGAGGTCAACACATTGGTGAAATGCAAAATTCAAGATCAGGCTAGAATTAGGGTAAACGTCTTAAAAGTTTTAGAGCGGGAAATGACGTCAACCTATTAAGGGTAGTTTTTAATAAATTGAAAATATAAAATGAAATTAGGGATATAATAGGAAGAGTTTATTTTCGAGATCCATCGATGATGCCTAAAGTTTTACTTTTTTTAAAGCAAACGAATTGTCGGAGCCATTTTCATGACTACCAACGCCCATCGACACCGCCCTAGACGTTTTACAGATGAGTTGCTTCCTTTTCTCTTCCCCCTCCAGGGGCCACCAGATGTTTACACACCTCACGAAACGCGACAACACCACAGCGGTGTTGTTGTCTCTGTGTCTAAAACCTAAAATGCTTTGTTATAAGACTTTAATTGGTATAACGAAGGCTGACAGGCTCAGGTCAACTAAGAAACAAGTTGCTTTCAATAACTACGACGCTCGGTGTGCCTGCTGCTGTGCTGTGCAACCTTAAATCGAGACCTAAAGAAAGACCCTAGCGTGTCTCTGCTCATATGTAGCGATCTAGATTTTATTTTATAACTGATGTAAATTGTTGCAGGATAACATCAAATGTGATCATTTACCGGTGAGGCTAAGGAGAGAAACGAGCGCCGAGTCTCTTGGCGGAAAATTCTTTACTAGGAATACGTTGGTCGACGGTAGTTGACGGTCTGCCTTAGAAGATGTTTTTAAAACTTTAGTAAATAGATTCGTATAAAATAGATTACCTTTTGCTATATATTTAATATGTTTCTCAATTTTAATTGAAACTCAAGCGAATGATTTGAAAAATTTTGAATATTTTAGTTATGTCTTTAGGTTGTAAATATTCAATTATCAAATTGAAACTAGAAGAATAGCGCAAAAAAATTAAAATCCAAGATGGCTGAAAGATTGTTTGTACAATTTTGTTCATTATTTTTTATTCATTACTATAAATTATGGATTATGATGAAATTGTGATTTTGATTAAAGTGATTCTGAGTAGTCATACTCAGGAGGGTAGACGGTAGTCTGGCCAGCGAAGTATGCTGCAGATTACAAAGAGATTGTTACTTAAGATACAAGGTTGATAAAACCAATAGGCATTAAATTAAACCACATATACTATAAGCGCTTACAGTTAATACGAAACAATTTAAAAAAATTTACTACAAGTATACGAAAGTATTTTTTTTTTCAAACAAATTAAATAGCGAAAAAACATAAATGTGTATTGTACCTGCTCGCACAGCGATCGACAACTTCGTATGGGGTAAATGACCCCGGCCATATGGCCCGGCCGGACTATCAGCTGGCGTACAGCGAGTACGAAGTGAGAAAAATCTTTAAAAATTCCTGTGGCTAATTTATTGCACCGATTGATCAGATTTTTTGTTGTGTAGTCTGAATATAATACACTAAATATGTGGTTTCATTTAATGCCTCTCGCTTATACATATGATGTACATATAACATATGATGTACAAGAAGAGCAGCTGAAGCCGTACCACACTCTACTAATAAATTATAAATTATTCCAGATTTTTCATTTTAGGATTATGAGGATACGTGGAAATTCTTTAGGGTTATTTGAATCTATATGTAAAAATCGTTATCGTTATTATTTTCAAGAAAAATATATGTTTTACCACTTACCTACTGTTTTTTATATCATAGCCTATTAGAATATAACGTTATTAAGTATAACATTATAATACAATACACTAGTTGACCCGACATACGTTACATTGTCTTCATTGGAAAATATAATGTTATGGTAAAGTATAATTTTATGTGGTTGAATTATTGAATCTCTTACTTAACCCTTCTTTTTGTTGATGCAGGGGAATTTACGTATGATATCTAGGAGGGTGGCCACAAGACCTATGTCAGACTCGACATTTGAAAGTGCAATACCGCCTAAACCCCTTGCCCCAGTGGCTTTAGCCGCTATAATTGGAGGGTCTCATATCAACAGGCAACAGGATCCGTCCAGTCACAGGCTGGCGGTGAAAAGACTTCTCCTGGGGGACTATCCGGCTGCCTCTGAACAGGCTTAGGTTCCCATCCTGAACTCTGGTTTTAGTACTCCAACGGAGCACGCACCACCAATTTGTCCGAATCGGACACGCCTTTTGTTCTAATCCACGCCGCCGTATGCTAATTCAAAGGGACTCGGACGGGTGGAAGACCCTATAGCTAAGCTGCACTTAGTCTGGCTTGTCCCTCCAAAACCACAGAGCCTCCAAGATCACAGACGAACGCAAGTCATTCCAACACGGCAAGATGGCAGCATCTTCGGGGGGAACCTTTTACTTTATCCTACAATAGTATATTTTAAGTCGAGGTACCGATTACAGAATTATAAATTTTGATAAACTATACTCTATTAGTCAAATGTCAAATATTATGATTGCGTTCAGAAATTTAATTTGCTACTAAATTGAAGATTTATCAATGTATCAATCATCTGATAGACAATTACTCCAAATAAAGTACAGTTTTTACCTCCATTAATATGTAGTTAGAGAGAAGTAACTATTTGAATTAGCTATTTATTAAAAGTATTTTTTTGATTTTAAACTTTATATGATTTTTGAACGACATAAGTACGAACATCAAAATACGTTTGACACTTTTATTGTTTGTTTCTAAACCTTCCCTGAACTTTCACAATTAATTCAAAACCAAAATTAGCCAAATCGGTTTAGCCGTTCTCTAGTTTTAGCAAGTCTAACGAACATCATTTGATTATTGTTTATAAATATATAGATATAGATAAATTAAGATTATGTCCAGCAGTGGACGTCCTCCAGCTGATGATGATGATGATGAAGATGACGATGATGAGTGAATGCAAGTAAAACGACAGCAACTCGCATAACATTCTTGCTCTGCTCATATTCGTGAAAGAGTGGTGGTTATAATAAGGCTTAATATGTAATTTCTCGGTAAAGTGGTACTCAGTAAAGTATCACATAGTTCTTTTTTTATTTATTTTTAACTGAACAAGAACTGAGAACGGAAATATTATTTATTTCAGAGAATTGCAGAGCTACAACAAATAGGGCGGCAGGGCACTTTAGTCCACACCGTCTCGATACTCGTACCGCCGCATGATGCAGAATGAAAAAGGAGGTAAGACTCCTTTTTCATTCTGCAAATACGTTGAATATATTTTTCAGTTTGTTTATTCGGATGTTTGTTTTATGAATAATGAGCAGTATTGAACTGTTAAATAATTCAAGCGAGCATCGCTCACGAAGCCAATCAATAAATGAATAAAATATTCGCGAACACGGCGTGTAGCGCGTACTGTAATATTTCACGATCATTTAAAAGAGAGCTGATTTCTTAACATATAGGTCAAATAAATCGACATATATGGATAATATTGGTTATTACAAGCATTTCCTGTGCTTTAACGTGCTCGAGTTCAGATTAAACGAATGTGTTTTATTTTTTCAATGAGCGATTGGAGGACTTTGGTGGTCATCTACACCCGCTACTGCGGGTAGTAGCGGTTGTAGATGATCACCATAATAATTATTATGCAGATGCTCTTCCTCATATTCTTAAACAGGCTGCTGACAAACACACACGTATAGCATTAGCATAGCATCACTTTCATAGCCGTACCGTGTGAGCGAGAGGTATCTACTTCTTGCTATGTGTTATTTGTTTTTTTTTATTTTTGTTAACAGTGGTAAATTGGAGATGTTCTTAATTTCTCTCAGGACTGGTGGGATTTAGTCCCATCTACATATAGATTTAGCTAAAGAAGGAGGGGTTTAGGCACAGGAAACAAGTGCTGAGGATGGGTACTTACTTTGTAAGTTCTGTGGAGTTAAGGTTCTTTTGGGAATTAGTCAAGCCATCAAGCATGGTTAACAGTTACGAGGCACCTCACTTTATTCGATATTGATGCCACTCGCGATATTTTAATAGATGTTCGACACTACCATGTGACTTGGATGGAGTCCACACAAACTCGACTAAAGCCAGTCCAGATGACGGTGCTCAAATTGAATTTCTTAAAGTCATCAAAAAAATATGCTCCTAATGATGATAATGAATACGCTCAGTAAATCCCCTAACTAACATAACCTTAGTATTTCGCAGTTTCGGACACGTGCACGTAAAATCTATTCAAACACGAATATTACTGGACTAGAATATTTAACAAACACACGCTGCAGTTCCTTAACTTACTCGCAGAGATAAGTCAAATAATACAACGAAGACGCTGAGCTACTTGAAACTGTCTTTATTGGTGCAGAGTAACAGCGCCCGGTTTCACTTGCTACTGTTTATATGAAAAAAAACAGTCCAGTCTTGATGAATTTCAGGCTATAAGGTGACAATGAAGAAGCAAAAGTGGAGTTAAGTGGCATGATTAAGCAAACAGATATATTATCTGAAAACTATAAGTCACCTTCTTAAGAAACAAAGTGATTTTGAAGTGTAAGGCATCAACTCGTAGACAGAGTAACGAATTCACACGATTATACTCTTTTTTTTTTTAAATTTATTTAAGGTTGCACTAAACATCTAGGGTCATTGGCGACCACTAATGACTAACAATATTGTAGAATGTTAAATTAGTAGTCTTGGAAAAAATATAGTATTTTTAATGTTGGTTAAACATTCTTTCCGTGTCCGTGCAAATTAATAGCACTTCTTTCTGAATTGAATAACCGGAATTCAAGTAATAAATGGTGCATACTCAACTCTACTATTATCTAGCATGTATTATGAGATGTATCTATACTTCTTTACTAATATTATAAATAATAACAAAGATAATTAATAAATATAATAAAAATTATTCGACTTTCTTTCTAAAAAGTTTTTTGCTTGGCAAGTTTCATAAGAAATTAATTATTGAAGTAAAAATTCTATACGCGCGCTTGACACGAGAAGTAAGCTGGTGAGAGCGTTACAAAAAAACACAGAGCAAAGTAATATACTAGAAACAAAAAACCACCCATCGGGCGAAGCTAATAGAAATTGTCATTCAAATTCAAATTCGATTTAAGTGAAACTTTTTTGTATTTAAAAAATAAATATTATAATTTTGACATGTTATGCCATTGTAACTACGGTAATGTAATCAATAATTAAATTATATTACACTTGTGTGGTCTAAAGCACACACTTTTTTATTTACTCTGATATTCACTGATGGATATTATTTAACACGCTGCAGGGTTAGCCCCAAGCGGTACAGAATATCAGCTACAATTTCCGTGCATAGGTAGCGTGTTGCGTGTTTCTGATAGAACGGAGTCAAAAGTCGCCGCAGGGCGGTTCAGTTGATTTAAACTATTGAACAGTGCGTTGTTATATACTAGCTTAGCCTGCGTGGATTTCGGACTTCAAAAATGGATTTATTATACATATAATGAATCTCTTGAATCACTTTATCTATTAAAAAAATCTCATAAAAATCTGTTGCGTAATTTTAAAGATCTAAGCATACAGACACACAGACGGTGGAAAGCGACTTTGTTTTATACTATGAAATGAAAAGGGCAAATAATCATTCGAAGCTTTAATACTACCTACTCCTACAAACCTACAGACCACGCACCGTTGGTGACTAGTAAAGAATTAACTCTAAACGCTTTCAATGTCCGCCCCCATGTGGCAGACAGATGGTCATGAAAGAGTTGTAGATTTATAGGGAATATATATAGAATAATAATATATAGATTGAACATGAATGAGATTACGTTCAGCAGTTCCTGCTACTTCACGAATTCGGTACGGACGCTCTTGAGGTTCTTCTTGGCGTTGAACTTGCACTTCACCGTAGAGCTTCTCGCTGCTTCGGGTCAGAGGCCAGAGCAGTCAGAACCAGCATGTCGTCGTCGCAGCATTGAGTTATTTACGGTCCGTATGCAATATTAAAAAATTATAATAAACGAGCTGACTAAGACTTTTTTATTGTTATCGACGCACATAGACAACCGCATAGGGATTACTCAGATGCATTGCCCTCCTTCCTGCTCCCCAACCGTGGGGCACCGGATACTTACACACCGCACAAAACCCAACAGCACAGCAGTCTTTTTAATTTGGTATCTCCATGTTAATTGTAAGATGTTAATATTTTTTTACTTAGTATAGGATAGCTAACGAGCAGTTGTGGCCATTTTCATGATTATTGACGCCAATACACATCCGCATAGAAGATTTCCAGGGGCACTGTCCTTCTCTCCACTCTCTCTTCCATGGGCCAGTGTATACTTACACCGCAAGAAACAGGACAGCACGGCTATCCCTTTACGCATGCATCGTGTAATTTAAAGGTAGGTACTTTTTCGGCCATGCCAAATAAATAAATATAAATAAATAAATACATATCTGTGGACTTTACAAACACGTTAGCCTAGCCCCGTGCTAAGTACCGTAAGGCCTTCTGTTACGAGTACTAGACATCGGGAATATATTTAATACCTATGTTTTATAAATTTAAGAAAAGTTATATATTTAAGATTTTTTTTATAGTAATACATATAATACATAGATACACATCCATGACCCAGGCGGGATTCAAGCCCGCGACCCCTTGCGCGACATGCTCTACTTATCCGAGGCCTGTACCACTGCGCCAGTCTGGTCGTCGATGCCAATTTGATTACAATGCAGCTCAGCGCTATCTCTTACATAAATAATAAACTTTTCTTTTTTCTTATTCGAAATACGTTTTAGATACCTACTAAGAATGTCAAGAAACACTCCTAAAGATCGTATCGCACACGCAACGCATATGTTGAGAATATTGGAAAATATTAAAACTATCGAACTTGCAAATATAACGAACAGCTGAATCCTGAACCGCACCATCGATTTTCAAACGCAATTCAGGCTCCGAGTATTTACAACGAGCGGTTGCATTCTAAAACAAGAGCCAGCGAGCGCCAGACTTTCGTCTTTTTTAATGCTGAAAGTTTCTCTGCGCATGTCCCCAATACAAGTAAGAACGAGCGACTATGAAATATATATTCTTTGGAATAATATGAAAATTATGTCATACATTACCGGCCGCTTGTGACGGTTGCAACCAATAAAAAAAATATAATTATACTTCCGTAATTGTATAAAATTTGATATATTATGTTATCTGGGAGCTCTTTTGCCCCCTTTCACTATAAAAATATATATTTAGATTAAATTATAATATAAATATGAAAAAATTAAGCTTTATGCTATAACGAATCTAATATACTATTTTATACACCTTTGCTACCTATTACCTGCTCAAATAACCACTATTCACACCCCATAGTCGCTGATAGTTCTTACCTGTGTTGTGGACATGTGCGGAGAAACTTTCAGCTTTTATAAAATGTCTAGTCTGGCGCTCGCGGGCTCTTGGTATATTACTATCGGGTTTACAAATATAACGAACAGTTGAAAACTAAAATGTAAAATTATGAATGAAATCTGCATCGCGCTATCGAAGTTTTTTAATCCAGCCGCTATATATATACGCGAGACCTCTAGCTTCAGCTGAAGAGTAAAGGGGGCCTCAGTTGTGGAAAAGCGTGGATTTACTCATTGAAGTTCACGTAGATTAGAGATAAGTATTTATCCCTAATCACGAAACATGCTATCTGTAAAATTCTGCAACCGGGCCCCCCTTACTCTTTATGTTTAACTAAGTCGATTAAGTTGACGGTATTTGTTTAATGTAAGCTATTTAAGTTTTTGCTCTTGTCGGATTACGTACACGCCTCGACAGGGGTAAAATCT
This sequence comes from Calycopis cecrops, assembly GCA_001625245.1. NCBI lineage: Eukaryota > Metazoa > Arthropoda > Insecta > Lepidoptera > Lycaenidae > Calycopis > Calycopis cecrops. The sequence continues at coordinate 164,691 of LUGF01001707.1, forward strand.
TAACAGCTACACTAAGCTGAACTAAGATAGTTAAAAAAAAATATTCATCTTATATGGCTAGAATATTGACTTCTAAAATCAGTTGAGAAAGGGCCCTTAACTGATTTCGATAAGGAGACGAATAAAAGAGATAAGTTGTACGAATGAGTAATTTATACAACTTATAAGACACTATTAATAAAATGAATATAAAAATAATTTTTAAAAACAGCCTTTAGTGACCTAAGTCACTAAAATAAAATTTTAATTGCATATCATAAACATATAATATACGAAAAAATTGCAGTTATTATCTATTTTTATTATTTATTTCTTTATGATCCTATTATAAGACTAGAGTACTTTAGAGCAAAAAATGACCGGTAGTAGAATTATGTCGCTCAATAATGTAGGTATTTGAAAGTCATCTCCGTGTTCAATGTTCGTTTAATGTTTTTTAATTTAATACTAGTCGACCCGACAGCCATTTCTTGTCATTATTGGAAATATATTGTTATAGTTACGTGTAATCTATATCTATACTAATATTATACAGAGGAAAGATTTGTTTGTGTGTGTATGTGTTTGTATGTAACGAATAGGCTCCGAAAGTACTGGACCGATTTCAAAAATTCTTTCACCATTTAATGCTACATTATCACAGATCAACATAGGCTATTGTTTACCACGATAAAATGTTTCATTCCCATGGGAAAACGGGTAAACTTCTAAACGGCTGAATTGAAAATTTTATATGGGTATTTCGATGGTTTCCTGGATGCTTAAAAAATACAATTGGATCCGGCAGGTGGAGCTGCTGTCGGTATGTCTACTACTGAACGTCTTGACCGATTGGGTTGAAATTTTGTACGTGTGTTTCCATGGTTTCACAGATACGAATATAACGATATATGTAAAAATGAATATTTATTTGTATGGCCTTTATAGAATTATAATACTATAATACTATAATATTTGAGAATGTGATGATCTTTAGTAAAATTGTCCTGAATGTGCCAACGAAGGTTTTTAAGTTGGAACGACCAATTTGAGACAGATGGCGCCACTGTCATTCCAATGAATTTTATACATGTACTGATATGATAGTCCATGCTGACGTATCTGTTGGTGGAGTAGCAACGCGCGCACGGTACAGCTAGTATAAAATATAATTTTAATAGTAATGTGAATCGTCAATCAAAACAGACAGAATGACATGATGACATAATAATAAATCTTCTACAGTTTCATTATATGTATAGACTAGCACAATATATCTATAATGTATTTTTTTCAAACTCACTTAGAAAAAGCCAAATGACTCTGACTATTTGAAGCTTTACGATGAGCTTTATCGGTACTATGGCATTATTATTATTATTATAAAAGCTTTGTTGTATATTTATGCATACTAATGATCCCGCGAAGATAAAAACTCGATCTAAGTGAAACCTTTTTGTAATTAAAAACTATAAATATCATATGACATTTATATCGTCTTAACTAAGGTATAAATATTATATTATATTATATTATATTATAAACAACTTATGTAAAATTTTCAAACACAGAAACTTCATCAACAATTACGTGTTTTTACGTGGCTTCGCGCGGGTTGACATTTATGTTTTAAGGTCTCTTTTTATAAGTTTTTTATTCGTGTTACATTTCTTTGTTTCGTACCTGCTTAACTCTTTTATTTTTGTTTTTAATTTTTAATTTTAACGACTTTACTTACCTTAATGCTTCACTATACACTATGTTCGCAGTAGTATTTGTAGATGACATTAAAACATATTGGTTTTCAGGAGATCCTACTCGAGAAAGTGCAATACAAGGTGGATACAACCGAGAGGCATTAAATTAAACCACATATTTAGAGTATAATTTCCAGGCTACACACCAAATATCAGATCAATCAGAGCAATAGTTTAGCCACAGGAATTTT
>LUGF01001707.1:168214-189323 GCA_001625245.1 Calycopis cecrops
TAAAATAAAAAGTAATTTATAGCTATTAAAACAATCTTGTTCAATAAATAGTTTATTTGGATAAGGATTAGTATTTGACGATAATATGATCAATAAACATAGGCTAATAATTTTAATAACTTTTATTCTATGGAAAAGTGGTTATAATGGCTAAAATATAAATGTTTGGTTTATACTATTGCGGAATTTTTTGTAGGCATTATTGAGCTCTACAACTATTCCATAGAAGTCAACCATACATCTCTAACCATTTGGGCAGCGTTCGCGGGAGTCGTTAACGTATGGCATTTTTTTCGTCGACTTACTCCACAATTTTCACTACCACGAAAAATCCTATCCATTTTCCGGGATAAAATATACTCTATACGGATTTGGAAGAATCCCTCTAGGTAATGGTAAAAGAAATTTTGAAATCGGTCTAGTAGTTTTTTAGCCTATTCAATACAAACATACAAAAATACAAAAATTCAAAGGTGTCCTCTTTATAATATTAGTATACTCGTAGATATAGCAAACGAGCGGTGTAAACCATTTCCATGACTAGTAACGGCCATAGACTACCGCATGGAGGTTATCGAGAGGTGTTGACCTTCTTTCTCCTCCCTCCTCACACGGAGGACCAAAGGCCAGCGGATTTACACACCGCACGAAACGCGACCGCACAGCTGTCACTTTACGCCTGAGAGGCACCTTCCAGGTCATGCGCTCTCTCTTGCTAATAATCTAGCAATAAAGCGACAAATTCGTAAAATGTGATATCAGTATAAAGTCAAGTGATATTCAGTTTTTTCTAGTTTTAAGTGTTCCGTATCTCAAAAAGACAAAAACTTTTAAACCAACGAAATAAAATTATAAAAATACAGCCTCTTATGCACAAAATACGTTCTTTTTCGAGAGCACCAAAAGCATATACGGCAAGATCAAAATATCTTATCTATCATAATCTATCATAAAAAATTACATTTTAGCCATAAACTTTGCAGTATAGTTTAGAAAAAAATAAGAACTTATTGCAGATATGCAGGAATCTGTGAAATTATAATTAAAATACTGAAAAAATCCTAATCAACTTATACGTGTAGTTCGTTTCATACAAAATGTTAGCAAACACCCGCAAATATAAGGGTTTTGACTTATTATATCTAGTCTAGCCATAAGTTACAAAGAAATAAAATATTTTTTTAATTGCAAATTACATTTATTACTTTTACTGTGTGTTAGTTTATCACACAAATATAAAACAATTAAAAATATAAAAAGCTTATTCGAAGTGGGCTCCATTGGCTGTAATACAGTTCTTTAAACCTTGAGGCCATCTATCAATAGAAGCACGCACTCTTTCTGTAGCGAAATTCTCACTGACAATGGTGTGGATTGTTTTAGGGACTCCAAATTATCATGGCGTTTAGAGGAAGCTGTACCCTCTAAAATTGACCATAAATCAAAATCCAGCTGATTAAGATAGGGACTAGACGACGGCCAGTTTTCAGCTCTGATGAAGTCGAGACGTTCGCTTCCAACCAGTGGTCCGAACTTTAGGAAGCGACGCCGAGTCTTGCTGGAAGGACCATATTTGGTTATTGAACATGGTGTTATTAAGGGGCTTGACTACCTTCTCAAGAATGGTATCTTGATACACTTCTGCCCATGTTTTGTACCTTTTTCACGAAAATATGGCTCAGTCACTCCTTCATAGCTAACGCCCCACCAAACCATCACTGAAGTCGGATAATGCCCACGTTGCACTCTATCGACTAATTGGGAAGCTTCCTTAGAGCTTTGAGCATAAACACGGTCATTTTGTTTGTTAAAATGTTGCTCAATTGTAAAAATTACTTAGGTATATTTCTCATATTTTTTTCTATATTTGAAATTTATTTTGGATACTGCGCTTGTCAAGAACAGAATTGTACACTCCGTTCTTCAGATCAAATTATGTTCTGTAATGGATGTTTACTTGGACTAATTGGTTATATTATGTGGCATGTGATATGAAATACTTATGATCGTATCCATATGGTGAGAATACTATTAAATTTTATTATAGAGCAAAAGCCAGCGAGCGCCAGACTTTCGTCATTTTATAAAAGCTGAAAGTTTATTTGCGCATGTTCTCAACACAGGTAAGAATGATCATCTACCTACCTATGTGCATTTAAATTTTACTGATTTCACAAGGCCCTAGTAATGGAGAAATAGCTAGTTGTAAAATCTAGTGACTAGGGTTTACAACTAGCCATTCTCCAGTAACTTTGTTAGACAGGTGTCAATTCAAATCGCTCCTGATACGGATGAAATTCCTGTGCATTTCGATGGCTATTCTGAAATTACAATTGGCACTGTTGTTGAGTTGTTGTGTTGTGATGTTACTGCTGTTATTGTTTAGTACAGAAATTATTTTCACAATTTCAATGTTGTAAAATGTCAGTGATCGACTTCGAATAACATTAATTCCAAACCATATGTAATTAGTTTTGACCGCGAACCGTATATTAATTGGTCGAGAGGCAGAAAGTTAAATATTGCTCAGTATTTTAAACGTACGCAGGATAATTATTAATACATTTTATGCCCTTTAATATGTTTGACCACAGCAAAGTAATTATAATTTATAATTAAACTCCAAATTATCATATTATATTTCCACTCAAACCACAGTTCGTAATGAGTTACATTGTTGAAATAATATCGATAATTATATTTTGTAATCGGTAATTATTGTGTAAAAAATAAATATATTAATATGTAATATCAAACATCTTGCACTGTAATGGCAATTCTTTCAATTTCTGAATCGGCGCTTTAGGGCCATGATCTCTATGGTAGCAATTGACGATGGTTTGATTTAAAAGGTGTGATATTATAACATTGCAATATTGGGACGCGTCCCTTCAGATACCTACCGCTTACTCTGTAGTGCACGTTGTCATGTTTCGTTACTTTGATAATGTATATTAATTGAGTTCTCTTCTCTGAGTCTACCTTGAACTTCCTTGACCACCGACCACCGCAAGAAGTTTTTTTAAATGGACACAGTATGAATTCAAAACCGGCAATTGGGCTCCTTTCCCCTGTCCTCCTAATTCTTTGCATAACCTTTACAAATTGTACAGTTTGACTTGTATTTCGTGTCGAGTTGCTCGTCCAGCTTTCAATGCAGCACCAAAATCTAAACACCTTGAAATTGTAACTGCTACTACTAATAAATTAGTTTAACTAATCTTCACTTTAAACACGTTAAGGACAACTTTTGGAGTTTCGGAAGAGGTTTAAAACTAGCTTATGTGTGCAGTTAAGCGTTTATGTTCAAGTTATCACTTAATTAATCCAGGCCAGGTTAAAATGGGTAGCTTTTAAATAATTAATAAAGCTATCTGCATGTATGGTATTATATGGTATCCTCGGTTTCTTGAAAAAAATAAAAGTAAATTTTACTTATAATTTCTGTACAGTGTGACAGGCCCGCAAGATCATAGTGGTTATATATAGTAAGAGATGCCGCAGTATTGCATCGAAATCGGGCCGGCACGACCTGAAAGATAACTCACGGACACATGCTATTATATTGTATACTACAAAAACATTGATGAAGTATTGCATACATTTATGAATGGAATCAATTATTGTGACTTAATTATTATTATTCTGCAGGTTATAAAGTTAATTGCAAATTACATATTTTTTCATACATTTACATTTAATCGGTCTGGTTAATTTTAAGAAGCTAAAAATTGAGACCGATTGTGCAGCCGGTTTTCATAGATTTTTAAAACATTATACAATATACATGTCGAAAATGAAAATGCCCTGACTGAAAAAATGACGTTTAAAATTTTACATTTCAATGGAGTATGAATATTGAGTGAAATATGATTCCAATTACTACAACTCAAAGTTGAAACTAATTAAATCAAATAATAACAATGAAATTTAAAAATAAATATTTCAATGGCGTATGAATATTGAGTGATATATGATTCCAATTACTACAACTTAAAGTTCAAACTAATTAAAAGCAAATAATAACAATAAAATTTAAAAAATACCGTAACTTCAGTCGTCCGCAAATTAGCGATTTTATATTAGATAGATTTTTTTTTTAATTAACCTTTAGTGCTTTAAGCAGTACAACCTACATGCCCGTAAGTTTTGCAGTCGCCACATTAATTATTTCTCTCCGATGGGACTGGCTGGTACTGTTCACAGCTCCGTTACACAATAATGAGTCTTGCGAACTTTCGCTCCGATCAATACTTCAATAACAAAATAAAAGTGCAAGAAGTTCTTGTCAGAGTTCACAAGAACTCTTTGCCCTTTGACATTGCAGACTTATTGGACCACTGTGAACTGTCTTAATTGCGCTAAGTAAACTTCGTACCACTACACGGAGGTAATGACCCCTCAATAAATCATACCACTCAAAAACTGCCAGAAGCACAGCAAAATACAATCTGACGGTTGTACAAGATGTGAGAGAGATGTAGCTGGTCATGCCGGCCCAAATAATAAACCGGTTGTAAAATTTCAACCCCCCAATAAAGTGTAAGACAATTTTCTATTAAGTCTTAAATTAGAACGAGGTTAACCAAATGTTTTTTAAGTTATTATTTTTTACTTTACAAACTCTACATAACAAGAATTGACAAAAGCGTATTCACATAGAGTCCTTACCATTCAGCCGATTCTTATTCAATTCTATGCGCGGCAGTGTAGTGTATGCCGAGCAGAAATTCTGTAGTGCCATTGTCGTGTAAGTGGGCTGTTGTGGGTATTTTAAATTCATACATTTCGATGTAATAAAATTGTAGAAGTAGGAAAATTTTTACTGCGTAGAAAATCTTGACTGATATTATTTGTTGCGACCTTTTATTTTTTCTGATTAAATTCGTTGTGGGTATCGAGACAGTTTTAGATTTCTCCTCGGGCTCCCTGAAATCATATCAAGGGATCGTTGTGATTGCCGCTGATCCTGGCGACACAGGAGTAGCAGCAGTGGGAACAAGTGGTGGGCCAAACCCGTTTAATTTAGATGCTTCCGCGGCTTAGGCAACTATTCTTGCAGGAAATGAAGACTATAATATATTATATAATTATATTATATAGTATATAATTTATTATTGTAATATATATATTGTTATATTTCTTACAAGTGATATGCAGCGTGAGCTGCTCTCGGGCGCAGTTTTACCCTAAGCACCTACTACCTAGATCTTTCTTATGAACTTTTAATCCTTATTTTAAGCCCTTATGATGAAATTTTCAAAAAAAAAATGTTCGCATCGGGCGTCTACGTTTTAAAAACTAGCCTACCAAATTTGAGATTGATTGGGCCGGTAGTTATCACGCGGCTTTTTTTTTAATAAGCTGAAGTGACGAGGTAGAATCGTGTGGTAGTATGACACTGACTTTCAAGTAGAGGAATGATTTCTGATTTCATTCATAATTTCAACAAATTGGAATACCAATAAGACGTAATAAGAAGTATTTTAAATTATACATTTATACGGTCATGATACTGTAAAATATAGATAGACAAGCTTCCACCCGCAGATTCGGCCGCATGGATTTCGGACTTCAAAAATGGAGTATTTTACATATAAACCTTCCTCTTGAATTACTGTATCTATTAAAAAAAACATCAAAATCTGTTGCGAAATTTTAAAGATAAAACCTAAGCACGGCGGAAAACTACTTTGTTTTGGACTATGTAGTGATAATAAGTAAAGTAAGCAACAGGAAACACTCAACTGTTAAGCCATACGCTTATTATATTTCACCGAAACTTCCCAACTAGAGAAAAATATGAACTGGAGGAAAGTTAAATGCCACAATCATAATATTTTACTGTACTGTTTCAAATGTGAACGACTATGAAGGTAAATGTTAGACATTTTATATATTAAGGCATGATAGAAATTATATTATTTTTACATTTTTATTTTTAATATTTAGTTAGAGGTAATTCCATGCTAAACTGCATGCGCGGAAGTTCTTCTTAAACAAATGACACCTTAAAAGTGATGGCTGCTTTATTAGATTTCTTGAAGATTGTGATGTGAGAGTAGCTGACCTGTTGGATTTTATATAGTATAAGATGGCAAACGGGACTCGTTGGAGGGAGCAAAGGAGGGAAGCATCAAAAACATATATAATCCGTGTGGATGTTAGCGCGTGTCGCTAGTGATCAAATACCTCTGCTCTCAAATAGACTGCTTGATGGCCCCAATATTTTATAAAGGAAGACAATGAAAACGAATTTATAATTTTTAATTCTTAATAAACAAATCGAACTTTGCACAAAGCCTACATTATGACGTCACAGACAACGGCCAGTCCTACATAGTGTGTTTCGAGTTGAGAAAATAACATTTTAATCCGCTAACAACTATGCAGATACTTGATTAAATTAGTGGCTCTCCTCTCCTGGCAGAAACAGGTTTATTAAGTGTATGCCCGTCCCGCTCGCACGCTGACACACGTCACGTAACAAAAGATTTACACGTGCAATTGATTCTAAGGTGTCAAGTCATGTTGGAATATTTTTCAATGCTTAGTATTAGGAGCTATGTTCAAACAACTATGGATTATACGGTGATGGCGGTCGACTATTCAGTGAATTGATCGTTTTAAGCAACAGCAAATTGGCAACATAATTATTTTTTAACAAAATAAAAAGACAAAGATTATCTTTCGAATGCAATAAAAGGATCCAGTATTCACAAGTTATTTAATGTTCAAATATGAGGATCTTTTTCTCAATATGCAGGAAGTTATTGGTATGGCCGTGTTATTGACCAACTCTAGTGACATGGTCAAGATCGCGGATAGTAGCTGAATGCAAGCAGCTTGTGACCTATGGCAATTTTTGCGAGTTATGACCAGCAGTAGACGTCTTTTGACAGGTGTTGATGATGATGCTCAAGTCATATTATTTCATACCAGAATCTGCCCGAAGCTCACATCTTTATGATCTCCTGACGTAAGATTCACCATCTACGCACAGCTTTACTTCGCCTAAGATTTTGTAGCGATGAAATTCGTAGCGCATCTACGTCGTAGCAGCGTTATGAGTTTATCATGTTATGCTGCTTCATTTATTGACCATTCTATTAGAAATAAGAAAGAACTAGCTGAAATGTGTGACTTCGTCTGCATTTTAAAATAAACTTATATGCTTATTTTTGTGATTTAAAGCCAACGGGCATGTGTTTAGTACCAACACGACGGGCGGCACGTGTATGACAACATATTATACAAGTCGACAATGTAGTAAATCTTTTATAAATAAGCAACAACCATTAGTAAGGCTTATCGTATGTTTGGGTTCATCATGAGAATCTTACGAGAATTAACTTTCATTTCAGCCCATCTACTGTTGTTCCCATCACTTGTGCTACCCATTCTCGAATACGGCTCCATGGTTTGGAATCCACACAATAAAAACACAGATAAAATAGAAGATAGAAATACATAAAAATGAAATCATGAAACGTGAATTTCCCCGTGAATGTGACACAGAGACATATCCTTTTCGGCATTTATTTGAAGATTTAAACGAGATCAGCACTTCTTATTTTTTTTTTTTTTGTTCAGCCTATGTTGTCCCACTTCTTATATAAAATAAAAAATAATAAAGTCGAATCCTCATATCTTTTGAAAAACATCGACATAATATATTGACCACGTCTATTCTCACGTAGTAAAAACTCATACAATGCAATGTACCCAGAACTAAAGCCAAGTGTAACAGCAACACCTTTATTTCACGTGCAATTTCCGTATATGGTAAATACTTTCAATCAATTGACCAGCTTTGGTGCTCATTTAATACTTATAAAAGCAAGGATAGGGAATTGACATGCAACATAATATTATGTAATATCTAATTAATTTTATTTTTTTGTTTTTTCGTATTTTTATGTTTTTTTCTCAAAGCATTATAAATTTATTTTGTCAGATTTTATAAATTTAATTTATGATTAATCATTCAATTACTTAATTCATTTTGATTTGATTAAGTTCTTTCTTTGTTTTGTTTCTGTTAATTAATTAATTTTAATGTATTTTAGCGGATGCTGTTAATTATGTTTTAATTATTAGTGGACACAGGTTTGGTTTACGATATATCTTATTACTACTTTTAACTACTAACCTCCTGCGAGTGCCTTCAACCGCTATAATTGGAGGGACCTGGATCTACAAGCAATCCAGTCCAGGTTAAGCAATTTTCTCCCCTTACACTCACTTAAAACTTACAACCCATTTTCTAACCTCGTCCTTATAAATAACTAGCTTCAGCCAGCAGCTTCGCCCGCGTGGAGTTCAAAAATGAAATTATTGTACATATAAACCTTCCTCTTGAATCACTATATCTATTCAAAAAAAACCCATCAAAATAGGTTCTGTAATTTTAAAAATCTACGCATTAGCAGCATAGCACACAGACGGCGGAAATCGACTTTGTTTTATACTATGTAGTCATAATAAAAAGAATGACTCAAACGAGTGACTTAGCCATGACATCATTTCATTTCAAAATGGTTAAATGTTTTTTTTTTGTTTTATTCCCTTTCAATAAAATTTATTATAATGTGTGATTTTTTTATTGATCTGTTGTCGTCTGTCTGTCCTGTAGAGATAAACGTTACTTGTTGCAAGTATTAGTAGTAAGCAATTTATAAAAAAAGGTCAAGTGAGTGTCAGGCCGTCAGTTTGGGTTCCATAGTTGCGTATGACAAGTTTTCAGTTTTTACTTCCTACTCCGCTCCGATAGTTTTCCTTTAAATTTCATTAAATATAATACTACAGCTGTAATTTTTTCCATATGTCCATGTTTAACAATTGGGAAGCTAGAAACACTATTTTATATTATACACAAAATACATTACACATACATACATAAATAAATTAATACATTTTATATTATATTGTATATAAAAACCCAATATTTCAGAAACGGATCTCTAAATCGAAAAATGGTGTTTTCATTTTTATAATCTTTTTAAAGACGTATTCAACGATATCCCACACGATGGAATATAAGCAAAAAAAATAACCCCTGTTTTACTTGTGTGGGAATGAGAGAATAGATAGAAAAGAGAGAAAAAAATGTTTTATAGATTTTTTTCTAGTAGGTACTTTTTTGCCATGATTAATCTACAACCAAATTACAGCTTTCTAGTACTAGCAGTCTCTGAAAGGACAAGATAAGACTATAAAGGTTTCTCGTTTACTGCGGAACCCTAAAAACGGGATGTCTTAGATTATATAACCCAGTGAGGCATGGTCGTTACCCGCTACTCCATCCGTCATTGTCACCTGAGCAATTCGCACGATTTCGTTCACCTCCCGTATTCGTGTCAATTATATCTATCAAACCTTTAGACCAAGAGCCAGTGTCTTTTTTAATATCATTAAAGTTTGTAATCTGCACGATGATTGAAGTATTCTTTTATCTAATAAAACAAATAAACCATATATTTTAAGTACACTTGCCTTTTTTTTTTTAGATAGAAACCATGCTGAGACAGAAGGTCAGTGCAGCTTTATCGATATGAGAACACACAATACATTTGCCTACATTATTTTATACCCCATTTGACCACAAGGATCTTACAAATAGGAAGATCCATTTTACGTAAGCTAACTCGCTTTATTTCTGCGTAATAAATCCGACTAGAAGGCATGGACACATGATAGTTATTGTTCACGCCCAGTCAGGACCCTGGACTCTGTGACTGTCAGTCCTGACCAGTGAGTGTAAACGAGGTGTATATAAGTACCATGTATATGTGGCAAAAAGTGAAGTGTACAGATTGTGTTGTAATCTATGAACACCGCTGTGTCGATGCCTTATTGACATTTTTTGTTATCTATTTTGTTATCTTCCGCCGGCCCCGAACCATCATGCAGCCGAATTTCTGGGCCATACCTTTTTCTTTTTGTAATACCATGTGAGACTCATTAATCGCCGCAACTACAACCCGCGTCATCAGTTATAATTACCCAAAAACCAAGCAATTTACTAACTATTTTCTTTACGGTCATTATTTATTTCAGCATGGAATCTGTAGCTAGCTTAAAAAGCAGTATAAAATTGATATAATTTTTTGATTGGGCATTTATTAAAATTTGTTACCACTTCTTGTGATTAACTTTTGTTCAATCATAGGACATGATCTTATTTTTTAAGGTGCATGCTCTTAGGAGCTTTCTAATTATACAAAAAAGGAGTCTGTGGAGTAAAGAGCTCTTGGACTATAAAACTCATATGAAATCTAATTTTAAAATGCACTGCTAAATTCTGCACCGATTTATCCACAAGCGATTTCGAAAGTTGTTGAATTTTCAATGCACGTTTGATCAAATTTTATTTAAAATTCTTTACCAAATATGCCTATTCATTATCATCAACATTTAATATCTACCTAACTCCAGCGTTTAATACAAATGGAGTTTGATGACATCGGGGGGATTGGATTTTATAATGCAACAATTTACATTAGTTATAAAATCAAATCTAGGTCGTCACCTACGGTCAGGGAGACACAGTCTCTCCTTAGGTCTCGATTTCAGTTCAGTTATTAATAGCAACTACGTTGGTATTGGATGAGCAGTATTACAGTATACAGTAAGAGTATTGTGCTTCTTAGCTGATCTGACTCTCAGACTTTGTTGTAACAATTACAATCTTATAGGTGTGGCTGAATAAAACTGTTATATAATTAGTACACGGCTGACACCGATATGCTCGGAATCAGTAAAACTGGGCACCATATTCCTAATTCTATTTAATATAAACCACCCTTAAGTTCAAACCCCAAAACATTTAAGGTGTATTTTCAAATTTTAGATCTCTGCCTGATCTAGAATATTGCATTTCACCAATATGTAGACCTCATGCGGGTCCTTTAACATCACGTCTTTAATGTCACACTAAGACTTAAGAAGCTAGTTTCCACGCGCTATTTTACTCAGTTTCGTAACTTTTTTGTCCAAACCAAATTAATTTACTCTCATTGCGATGAATGATAACACACATATTTGACCCACTAAGAGTACCTTCCTACTTCCCAATAAAATATAATTCAGTTCCGTTTACATCGACCAATATTAAAATAGATCTTACAGAACAGATTTAACCACGGTTTATTCACCAGTGGCATATTCCTGGTATGAAAACCTCACCTTTATACGGTAAGGATCAATAAAGGCTAATGACGAAGTAGTAATACAGTACAACGTAGCATGTCATGCCGTGTATAAATGTTGCTGTAACCAATACAGCACACACGTGTATATGTACACTGTACAGGCCATCATACGGCGCCCTCGAATTCCGTTCCAAGGTCAGCCTTCAAATGATTCGACCCGGGAGCAATTATGCATTTGAGTGTATTGGAAGTACCGTCTGCGCTTTTATACTCCACTTTATTAATTCCATGAGTTGGTTTGCGTATATAATAGTTAATGAGATAAAATATCGTATTAACATACATTTTTTTATATTGCTGTGTTGCAGAAGAATCGGGTCTGACAACATAAAGCAAAAAAAAGGGAATGGAATAAAAGAATGAAACCAATGGAAAAGATGGCAATCTCATAGAGAATCTAAGTCCTAACCTAACCAACCTAAGTAAAGCCTACCAGGGTTGTGATAAGGTGCTGGTGAAGATGGCGTTAGTTTCTTAGGAGACCAACTAGCTGTCGACGGTGTTGCTTCACCAGTACCTCTGCAATCAAACTAGGGCGTCACCAAAAAAATCGGTATGAATGAATAAAAAAAAATGGTGTCATTAAATAACAAACCCCATAGTAATTGTAACTAATCTCAATAAACTGTCTAAATACTAAATAAATTGTCTATATTTAGTGCACTGAAACTTTTAGCTCCGAGTTAAGTGGAAATGTTGATAATAGACGTGGAGATATTTACGCAGGTGTCGTTGTAATATTTACCTTCACTGCAGCCGACATTGACATAGTGCGCTTGAAACTGGAAACATTTTCAGTGTCAGCTCGAAATCGATTGTGTAGTTTACGTTTATTTTTTGTCATTCAATTCCACCTTTTCCGAATGAAAGCCCCACCATGCGCTCGACAAACGATTATTTATTTATTGGGAGGGCAAGGGCGAAGGCTTTTCACTTCATGTAACCGAAAACTCATGCATAAATTCGTTTGCAGAAATTTGTCCTTTATTGTTCGGGAATTTAGTTTCGCAAATATTATATTAAGTGTGTTATGTGTCCCATTGTTGGGCAAAGGTCCCACATTTTTGACATTTTTCTCTGTTCAGAGCTGCATCAATAATAAGCAAATATTATCAATAAAAATATTTTTAATTTAAACTGTTTTATTGTAAACAAGTAGGTATAATACTAGCCATGAACTTTTACTTGAAATACATGACGAGGATAAGACGAGGACGAAAGAATATAAAGTTGGCTATTTTGTGACCGCGGCCATCTTGTATATGTAATACCATTGGGAATAGATTAATGTAATATGTATGTAAATATTATTGTCATGAGGACTAAAGCAAAATTAAAACCAAATTTCCAGTCTATCATCGGGATGGAGGTAAAATTAAGTTAATTAGATGTGACATACAAAGTCAAGCTAAATAAAATCGTTTACCAATGTCCATTTTTTGTACTATGGACTTTGGACGTTGTAATCCGTACACGCGAATTAAGGGCTACTCGACTACAATATGGCAATTGCAGTGCCTGACGATGCTCGTATACTCTTAGCTCAATAGTCTTCAATTTGACTAGCCGCGTGGTTGACTTTCAACGTATACCAAAAGATTAGAGATATGTAACGAAGATGTTTATTGTTACTCGGTCAATACTATTATAAAAGGTGGCTTGCTGTTGTGGCAGTACAAAACTGATTATTTATCTAACGTTTGTATAAATAAGATTTCTTTCTACCCGCCACTACAAGTGATTATTCAGCGGCGTGCTACGCAAGCAACCTGCGAATGGCTTTATCTAAATTGTCGAATTTTTAACTTAAGCTCTATATTTTACGAGAAAGAGCTAGTGGGATATGCGTGGCCCCCTAAGACCTTTATCTCCAATAAGCCTTACATGTAGCACGAGAGTCGACAGCTAACCTTCCTTTCAAGGTAGATGTCATTAATATAAGAAAATTTATTTTAAAACTTCCTAAACGCGTGTCTCCGGTCCGATTCTGTTAGAAGTTAGTTCATTGGAGGGGAAGGCAGAAGCACGGCAACACGTCTGTATAACCTCTACGCGGATGTATATGGACGCTGGTGATAAATGAAATTCGAGAGCCTGTATCTATAATATGAAATACTCTCAACGAGTCACGTGATCTTGATGATGACACTCGACATTATTCGGAACGCGCACAGAACAATGCGAGGCACTAACATTGTTACGTTAACGTCAGAAAGCCATCGCGCGTACTAATTTAATTACTATAATCCGATCTGTTATTGATATACAGAGTGTGACACGGTCGGCGGAGCTAATGTGGCAAAGAGGTGGGGAGCTGATGTATATTCATGGAGGTGAAATAGATAGGCTCGAGCGGAGAGTAACTCTCAGGTAACGATTTTTTGTAGTTGATAGTACTAGCTACGCCGCGTGTTGTTACCTGCGTAAGCCATGTGGTTTAATTTAAACTTTAAAAATTGGTAATCTGAGAGTTACCTCCCCTCTCGTGCCTATCTATGGCTAATTCCCAAACCAATTTTTGTTAGTTATTTTTTTGAGCGTCTACTGATGAAAAAAAATTCAAATATAGAGATTATATTCCTTATTAAATTTGTAAAATCAACTTGGATTATACGAACAAAATTGATTTTTGTTAAAGTTGTTTTTCTTTTTTTATAGTATAAGGAACGAGCCGTCATAATCAGAGTAATTGAAATGCAGATGTGATGGCCTCTCCCCTCTTCCTTTCCGGAACTCTGGAAGGGAAGCAGACACTCACAAATAGGACGAAACGCGTCAGAATAGCTGTAACTTAAAAGTGGTAGTAGTATTAGTTCTCCAGTCATGTCAGCCCAATTCAGCTGTATTTTTATTTTTTTTTATTCCATATTCTAGGCATACATTGTTGGTATACTCCTTTTACGTGAGCAATACCTGGAGGCATCGCTCATCCCTTAAGTCCTTATAACAGGAAAGATAGTAACAACAAGTAAGACAATTTATTTAAAATTAAACATAAATCAAATTAACTTAAATTTAATTATATATTATGTCTCTATGTGTGCGCATCATATATTAAGCGTAGTTTAACGTCACACTGTCTCTTACTAAAACTTTATTTCACATAGTACTTTTTATTTAGTCTATGTTATTTCATAATTATACTTTTTTGTCGTCACAAAAAGCTCCCAAAATATCGCTCAGAATATGGACATTACACAATCGCACAAACATATCTTAGTTTATATTTTGTACATCAAAAGAGCTCAAAAGAGCTGTATTTTAGAACTCTGCCTACTCTAATTAGAAAAGCGCCAAACTTCAATTCACATTTTTGCTATCAGTGTTTTCTTGACCTGCTGTATGGGGCAAAAATAATTAATAAACAAGCTTTCGTTTCTATTTTGCCCCTACACTTTTAATGAGACTTACTTGTTTTTTACTTAGATATTGCTTGCAACTAATTTCACACCTAATTACATATGTGCGATATTTAAGAACAGTGTTATATATCGCACAATTGAACCAAATTAAGTCTTCTAATATATTCACTGGTATCATAACAGGTTAGTACGGCATCTGATCAGTACACAACACTAACGTCACCTTTCCTTTCTAAGTGATATTTGAAATTTAAAAAACTGTTAGTTATGAGTGTCATAAAAATAAGGCACTGCACTAGAAAAGAGTTATATTAAGTACGCAGATACAGCACTGCAATTCTACTTATGTCTATTATATTATTATAGATGTTCCGGCCGCATTGGCTAGCTTATAAAGCCATTGAACACAACAATACATTGTTCAGAATATGGACGAGCATTATGCAGGTGCCAGTAACAAGCAAATTACTACGGCGCGATTACATGCACTACACGCCGGGAACTAATCAATTGGGTTATCAGTTATCTGAACGGCGCCTAAATGTGAAATCACTTTAGACATCTCTGTAGCTATTCTATAGAAGGATGAAATTCGGAATTTCGTTTGCTAATGTGTAGTTAGTACCTAGTAGTACCTAGTTGTATTGCAGAAATGACCTGGAACGACCGCAGAAGTTCCTCTCGCTCACATCACTCAGCGGTAACGTGATCGCTGGGCGGTCGCACCTCGCATGGCTTTTAAATTTCCGGTGGCCCTATTGAGTGCAGGAGAGATGTAATGCAAAACTTGTTGAGTGCATATGGATCCGCTGCTTATATGAAAAATATAGACTGTTTCTTATTTGTAAAATTAGCGAAACCGATTCGCCAATGACACTCTTTCGTTCGAACGTACTTTAGAAGATGCAAAAGGCTTATTAAAATATGGAAATTCACTGTCACTCAACAAATTGAGCTGCAAACACTACGTTCACATTTTGTGTACTCGGAAAACATTCTGGAACGGGGAAGTGAACAAAAAATCAGCTAGTTTCGAACAAACGAAATTCAGGAATGACAAATTGGAGCTATTAAAGCCATTGACTATCAAACAATATACTTTTTTATAATATACAGCAGCAACTGAACTTTAAGTCACTGCAATGCAGCATAACGTTTCCTTCCTTTTTGTTGATAGTAGGTATACGAAGATATATACCTATCTTATGAAATAGGTAGTCACTAAAGTTATACGATTTTCTCTTATCGACTCAGATGTCCACAGACTGTGCGAGAGCCATATGTAGTATAAGCCACATACTCTATCTATATATAAGTATATATAAAATTCTTCTGTTACAATGTTAGTTGCCATACTCCTTCGATACAGTTAGACCGGTTCTCATGAAATTTTGTGTGCATATCGGTTGGGTGTGAGAATCGGCCTACCACCTATCTATCTATCTCGATGTTTTCATAGGACTTACGTGGGTGAAACCGAGGATCGGAGCTAGTTATATTATATTTATATTATAAAGTGTGCAATGACACCACGTCATTGCATATCTTTATAAAGGTAAATTAATGATAGTGTTATAATAATGAAGAAAAATTCAATACATTTTATATACAACTAAACAGTCGTATTGCGCGCATATGTTGAGTGAGTTATAAAACTCACTCAGCATTGACTTACAAAACTCACAGGAAAGTACAATTATTAATGTAAGTTTTTAAAGGATTTTTGCTGTGATATAACATTCTATTACAAAGTTACATTAATTCATATTATACATCATGTTTTCATTTGCATGACATTATCATACCTAACGCCAAATACCTTGTCCAGACACAGACTAACGAACAACAAAGTGTTCCTAGGGCACTGTTTTTATTTACGTATACAAACCTAAAAAAATACTTGCAATATTCCATGAGATGAAATCTGTGCAGATTGTATCAACCTTTGTGTTGCGGCTCAATACGTAGTTCGACATGATGGGCGACGTTGTCTTCCTATTGTGAAACAATGTTTTCTAACCGTGCCTTCAGTATTCAAAATATATTTTTTTGGTGACGTTCTATGATGGCTTTCTTTTTTATTAACTATTCTTGTAACTTTTCATGGTAAATGTGGGAGCTAGTAGTATAGGCACCAATTGCCGAGCTTGTGATCAATTTTGCAATGGCTACTTTGATTTATCGTGTTGTGAAATTTGGAAAGAAGTAAGAACTTATAGCACATATATAGGAATAAATCTGAAAACTAGTAAGTTATATGTAGATCATTGGAAAAATCATTATCAACTTATAACTGTAATTCGCCTACTAAATGTGTGTGAGCAACCGCTTGTTTTAGGCGGTTACAACGTTTGGATTGTTCTTCCCATTGATACGGAACCCTCGGTGTGCGAGTCGGACTCGCACTTGGCCGGTTTTTTTATTTATTTATTTAAATGGCTCGAGATTGTTGTGAAATGCGAAATAAGGTGTTTTTAGGATTATGTTTCTAAATTTACTCCTTGACAAATGAATTAAAGCAGAGTGTAAAGTTTTACTACTCTTACGTCGCTACACGCTTTTATCTACAGTATCAAATTTGTTTTAAGGAGCAAACTCCATTAACCTGGCGGAAACTTAACAAAAGATTTGATTCTCGTTACAAGGGAATTATGCAATCTAAACTCACGTGAAAATGTTGTTTACGAAACAAGACGAGGCACTTCATATAAGCTCTTACTGCAGAGACCACAACATAATATTAAATAAACATATATAATATTGTAGACTATGCAGAATGCCGAAGTGCTGGCAAAGCTTTACAGGTTACAGTTCGAGCTTTATAGTTCGAAGCCAATTAATTTTATTCAATGCTCTTACAGTAATATCCTTCACGTGTTTCGGCTTTTGTATCGAATAATTATCAATTCACTTTATTGATTAATCAGCAGTAATTCCAAAAATAACTTATAACAATTTATACTATACCTTTTTTTCATCGTTTTTATGATGATATATCAAAGGCAGGTTAGACAAGACAACCTGTCAGACCTCAAAGAATACTATAATATTTATTGCATATTTTAAGTGGCTTATCTTAATTTAAAATATTTGAGTTATATTCGTACAGACACCCAGACAGACAACAATTCTAAAAATAAAGATTTACCTCTAACATTCTTGTTTACAGATTTTGTTTATTCTTCTATTGCTGCTCTAAAATATTGGAATTTTCTACGCGTGACGAAAGTTTACTCCAACGTCGCACCTCAAGAGGAAATAATAAGAACCAACAGTTTAAAGGACAGCGATATCCGTTTTAAGTGATCTGAAATACCATGAGTGACATTCGCATGAATTTACAATAGCAAAATATTTATTTCTCCTTTCACCACTTTTATACTGATAGCTTGCATTTTTGTATTTTAAGGTATATAATTATTGTCAGCTACGACGCACCGTCACGACATACTCTTGTCAATATTATTATGTTACTAGCTGGTGCCTGCGGCTTCGTTCGCGTAGCGTAGTAATATTAATATAATCAAAGTGATTTGTTATTGTTTGCTTGCAGTGCAAGTGTGAAGTGTGAATGAGCGATTTTACCGCAGTAAAAAGTATTTTTGATCTTGACGAGGCTTAGTATCAATACATTACAAAAAGTACAGTAGTTTCGGCGACTAGCCCTGACAAACAGACAAACGGAAAAACAAACAAACAAAAAATTTAAAAACATTGAAAAGTGTTCTTACACTATTTTAACATCGCCTCCAATTGGTTGTTGTTTTTTTACAGACACGAATTTTACTGTTTTACTATATGTATAGATGATTATAGGCAATTAATTATGGACACACCTTTATTAGAGTCTGCAAACTTTAACACTAGAAAGACGGGAAAAGTAACTTATCTAGAAAGACGGCCAGGGGTCATTTGACCCAAAATATAAAATATAATATTTTGATGTAATAAAAAAAGGAAGAAGGAAGAATTCACAATGAATGTTCATGTAATGTAATATAGTTTTTTAACTAGTAGACTCATTTAACAGGTTCAAAATTTTTGATAAAATATATAAATCTTAGATTGATTGCAATGTCTACATAGTAGTTTTTTGCAAGCATCACATAATTTATTTGACTTATTCTGTGTTACCGTCAAATATATTACATAAAAAATTTATTGACAAGCTTTATAATAGCATTATAAGTGTTCTACAGGAAGCAGCCGTAGTAACGAGTAAGGTACAGAAAATAAAAAGAAAATATATTACGGGGTGGAATAGACATGTAAGACCCTTACATATAGAGGCACGTCGTTGTTTCCAGACATGGCTGTGTGCTGGAAAACCAACATGCGGTGCCTTATACGAAAAAATGAAAGAAACTCGTAGACAATTTAAATGTAAATTAAAATTGTGTCAAGATAATGAGGAGCAAATAAAAATGGACATCTTAGCAACATCGTATGAGGCAAAGCATTTTGGCAATTTCTGGCAGCACACAGGCAGGTTGAATGTGCAGGCGAGTCTTCCGGTAGAAGTAGGTGGGATAAGTGGCTCTCAAAATATCGCTAACATGTTTAGGGAATATTTAAAAATTGAACCTCGACACATTTTTTGTGACACATCCTCAGGGGACGCTCGGGGCGTCGTGTCTGGTGAGAGTCCGGCGCATTTCACGATCGGCGAAGTCAATACGGCCATTAAAAGTATGAAGCGTGGAAAATCACCAGGACATGACGGCCTAAGTGTTGAACACCTCCGTTTGTGCAGGTGTACATATAGCTAGGTTGCTAAAAATTGTATATAATCTCTGCTGTAATCATAGTTACCTCCCTGAGAAGATAATAATTATATACTATACTATAATTAAAAATAAAACAGGCGATGCGTCGGACAGATCCAATTACAGGCCTATATCCTTAGCAACGATCACGGCAAAAGTGTTCGACAGTCTGCTTGATAAAAAATTAAATAAAGCAATAAAAATACACGATGCGCAGTTCGGCTTCAAAAGGCTGAAAGTTCAGCTTTCAACTTAAAGTGCAATTCTGTGCCTCAAGCAGACTGTACGGTACTACACGGATAGAAAAACACCGGTATATGCGTATTTTTTGGATCTGTCCAAAGCATTTGACCTGGTTTCCTACCCGCTTCTGGATCAGAAACTAAGGAAACAAACAAACTTAACACCTGACACCTTTTTCAATATTGGTATGGCAACCAACCGAACGTAGTAAGATGGGGAAACGCGTTGAGTGATCCATACAAACTAATGTGTGGAGTAAGGCAAGGGGGGCTGTCGTCGCCAAGGTTATTCAACCTTGGCGTTCACTTTACATCAGGTGACCTAACTGCTCGTTTGCCTCCTATGCTGTAAAAAAAAAATATGTGAACCAATTGATTGAGAGGCTCAGCAAAGCCGGTGTGGGTTGTTCAATTGACGGAGTGGAGATGAACAATTTCAGTTACGCGGACGATATGGTTTTGCTAAACCCTTCTGTCAATGGATTGCGTAAGCTCTTGAATATTTGTGAAGAGTATGCGGAAGAGCATGAACTCAGCTACAATTCGGATAAAAGTGTTTTTCTGGTCTTCAGGGGAAGGAACAAACCTTTGAACTTTAAACCTACAATTTTATTACGTAAAACTCCCCTGAAGCAGGTGGCTGAGTTCAAATACCTCGGGCATATAGTCACGGAGCGCCTTGACGACGACAGGGATATCGAACGTGAGCGTAGGGCGTTGTCGGTTCGAGGCAATATGTTGGCTCGCAGGTTCGCACGCTGTACAGCGCAAATAAAGCTGGCTCTGTTTCGAGCGTATTGCCAAACATTTTACACGTGCAGTATGTGGGCCGACTATACGCAGAGGACCTACAACGCCCTACTTGTTCAATACAACAATGTGCTGAGGGCGGTTTTGGGGAAGCACCGACACTGCAGTGCGTCAGCAATGTTTGCGGATGCTCGAATAGACGATTTCTATTCGATCATCCGCAAACTTACGGCGTCTATGATAAGTAGGGTAACAGGCAGCACTAACGTCCTCCTCCGCACATTGGCGACTAAGTTGGATAGTCCTTTCTGGTCGGTCTGGAACAAAGTGCATGTAAGCACCAGACTAATAAAATAATAATACTACATGTAATTTATTAACATAATTTTTAAGTAAAAATTGTTACTAACACCTAGTTATTGTAAAATTTGTAGTGTATTGTAGTGTTTGTCATGTTTTGTTGCTTGTATAATGTTTTTTGTAATATGGACTTTGTCTGAAGTAAGAGTATTATTATTATTATTATTATTATTTATGTTTTTATTTTTCGCAACAAAATTGTTGGTATATCTACTGTTGTGTACGGGCCAAAGCCAAGTGCACAACAGGGGAAAAATAAGTTATAAAGGTTCAGAATTGGGTATGATAGTTTGAGCCGTGTGGAGTACAGGTATTGTGAGCGGAGCTGATGTTGTTGAATAAGAATTTTGAGTGTCTGTTTGGAGGAATTTTCGGACTATACGGCAAGTGTTTAATATGGCAGCTTTTTGTAACAA
>LUGF01001707.1:191708-203410 GCA_001625245.1 Calycopis cecrops
ATGAAAATTTATAACCTTCCCGTAGTTGTAGATATGTCTTATGGGTGCTTATTTTTGCGCCTTGACTTATATTTTATGAATATGAAAAGTATTGGTCCAATTTCGACCGTTATCGTCTTTAAAATGGCCTCCGAAAAATGGCCAATTTTAGTACCGCACGTTTTCGCATTTTGCCGAGGGGCTATTTGTAGTATCGATGTGAAAATTTATATTTGAGTTTCTACGAATTTTCAACTATTTAAAAAAAATTAAAGCTCTATCTCTATTGGGGTCGAAGATAATATTTTTATTTATAAAAATCATAATTCGTTTATTAATGAATATTAAGGATTAAAAATATTATTCACTAGAAATTACATAAATATAAATATTTCTATAGAAAAGTAAAGAGGTGGATTACAATTTATTTATTTATTTATATCATATCACTTATTATCATCATAACTGTTTTCCGATGCCATTCCAAATAAAACCATAACAATTTAATTAAAATAAAAATGTCATCAAAATATCTATTGTGCACGACGGACATGTAAATGTATGTAAATATCTTATTGTTTAGATACCAAC
The DNA here is from genome assembly GCA_001625245.1 of Calycopis cecrops. Taxonomy (NCBI): domain Eukaryota; kingdom Metazoa; phylum Arthropoda; class Insecta; order Lepidoptera; family Lycaenidae; genus Calycopis; species Calycopis cecrops. The sequence goes on from LUGF01001707.1 coordinate 192,279, forward strand.
GTTAGTCATCTTAAAATGTTATTATCTCATATGCTTAGCGTGATTTTTCCTTATATGTTATATATTAATGTTATTTTCTTATGTAATCCTTATGTCCCAATGTAATAATGTTGTTTTATTATGAATATGTTAATATTTGGCTAATGTGAAACGTAAAATATTGCAAATTCTAAATTTAGACGCCTGTAATAAAGTACGCAGCAACTCGCTGAACTGACTGAAGCGACGAGCAGCGCCTTTAAACCTTTGTACATGCAAATGTTTGCAAAATACAGAAGCATCCTAATAAAATATAATTTCATTGAAAAACTTCAAGGTACTAAACAATAACTAAAATAATATTATTTCTTTCTAGTCGATTTAAATCATTTGATCGTATTGTATAGTCTGTAAGAAACATATGATAAATTGTCACTTGACATTTCGATAATTTTTACTTCTACCCTCCGTTTATGAATAAAATCCTGCATCGCGCTATCGAAGTTTTGCAATTCAAGTTGCTATATATACTCGCGAGACTACTAGCTTCAGTAGAAGAGTAGGATGAGCACAGTTGTGGGAAGACGTAGATGGCTCGTTAAACTCTACGCATATAACAGATAAGTATTTATCTCAAGAGATAAATGCTTTTCTCTAATATATGTGAAGATCAATGAGCCATCACGAAACGTCTTTAAAATTCTGCAACTGTATTCAAACTGCTCTTTTTGGGTAACTAAGTAGTAAGTAGATTATGTAGATGGTACTCATTTAATGTTTTTGATCTTGTCGGATTATGTACTCGTCCCGACAAGAATAAAATTCGCACTTAACTAATTTTAAGCCTCAATGAGCTTCAGTTTTAGTTTTGCTTTACTTTTACTTTACTTATATCACATATATTATGTTTATTTGAAACACGCCGATAAGAAGGCTCAAATCGTAATCAGTATGTGAAAGGCTAAAGTGAATATCCGTTTATGAAAGTGGGAAGACACGCGATGAAGTCTGTGTCAAATTTAATGTGCCATAATCTATTCTGTTTATAATAATTCACGTCGATAAATTTTAATCACAATGTTCTGATGGACAAGGAAAACTAAAACGTGCACGTTTATCGGAATATCCAGAACTTGAACAGTGTTTGCCGACATGGGTCAAGCAACTTCGCAACAGAAACACAATTTTATTTTTGCGACGCACCCTTTATAACTGCAGTAACCTGTTTTGTTTGCATTGAATAAAGATTACAAAAAAGCGTGATAGATACAAAGATTTATGACATTACATGTAAAAAAAAGTAAAAAATTTTAAACTAAATTTGATCTATTACACTCATAGCGTAAAGAAGCTATTAATACAATTTAATTGTCCCTATAGACTTTTCGTTAAATTTCAATATTACTGCAACAAACATTTCACTGAAAATATAAAACTAAAAACATATTTGAAACACTATTCAAAGCTGCAGCCTGCAACGCGTATGCCCCGGGCGCGGCGGTTGTGATTTGGCTTTTTATTCGCCCCCATAAAGGGAATATTGAGTTAACAGCCATTAGCAATGAATATCGAATTGTTTGGTTTGTTTGTAATTAGTCCATTCGATGGAGCTTCATGTTTATTTAAATAACGCAGCCATTTTAAATAGAATTTAATTTTATGAAACATTTATGACCTCGAGCCGGTCAGTATTCTTTGTATGAAACTTTATAGTGCAACGCACTTTAATAATGGGAAACGGAACGGAAACGACTCGGATAGGGACCGGCTTACCGCGAGGCGTCAACCAGGCGTCAACCATCCGCCCTCGCGCTTACGGCTCACCGGCCGTCATCGCGCTTATGTCACTCCGTACTAGGCTGACCAAAATTTCTTCAGAGAAATATAGTATTTTTGAATTGATTACAATGTATTTATTTATTTATATCATATCAATTATTATCTATCTAACAGTTTCCCAATGCGATAGAAAAAACCATAACAATTTAATTATAATTAAAATGTGCACGACGGACATGTAAATATATGTAAATACCTTAAATACCTTATTGTTTAGATATCAACGACTTAGTCATCTTAAAATGTTATTATCTTATATTTTGTTTAGAGTGATTTTTCCTTATGTGTTATATATTAATGTTATTTTCTTATGTAATCCTTATGTCCTAATGTAATAATGTTGTTTTATTATGAATATGTTATTATTTGGCTAATGCGAAACGTAAAATATTGCAAATTCTAAATTTAGACGCCTGTAATAAAGTACGCAGCAACCCGCCGAACCGACTGATGCCACGAACGGCGCCGTAGGAATTTTTTTTTCTTTTTATTTCGCGTTTATTCAAAAACGAAGCGTCGCAGCGACATGTCAATGTAGAATGATGTAAGTAATGTTAAAATATGTTATGTTATCTTATGTCGTGTCATACCATGCAAGATTTTAAGAATAAATAAAGTTTGAGGGGTGGCGGAAGTTGGAAAGGGACAGAGCTAGGGTGGTGGAGTAGAAATTTCGAATACAAGCCGGGCCATCAGCTCATACTGGCAAAGGGGGGATCGGTCCCCCCAGTCATCTCATGCTCTTAAGAGCTCTTCAAGCTCAATTACATCAAGTCGTCCACTTTTTAGCTGCTGCGCGTGAGCAACTCCCCTCCGTAATAGGTGGGGAGAAGAGGACACACGGTCCTCTTGGCCGAGATAAAAATAGCATACATAACTATTTTTTAATCGTTATTGGGATGTCTTCTCCCATCAGCGGGAAAGAGGGGGGTCAGCCCCCCTATCGACCACAAATTACAGAGGCACGTCTCCAATTACGATCCTCTCATATCGATGAAGCTGCATCGGCCTTTGCCTTCAACATAGATGCTTTATAAAAAAAAATCATACTGGTACTCTCTACTCCTACGAGCTACCTGAAGAAACTCAAGAAGAAGAAAGAAGGAAAATCAAAACACCTTGAAGTTCTCTCCTCCAGTTCCGCCTTCTGTCGCCCAAGTGATTCTGCCGTTCTGAAGAATCAAGTTTTATTTAGTACCCACGTGCACACTAACGCGTTTTTGATAAGGAACGTCAGTTACAGTCCATTGTTCCCCGTACGGCCAAAGGCGTGCCAGTACATCTATTTAAAATCTATACAATAATGTCCTATAATCTATATAAAAGAATATATTGAAAATATACCATCCTTAGAACTAATAACTGGGTAAATGGTAAATGTTAAATTATATTAACATCATAATATTACAACAATGATTAAATAACTACGAATAATTATGTCAACTTAACAACCAAATTACAATAATAACTTAATTCAATAATAAAAAATTAATTATTAGACAATATACATAATGTCGTTTTTGTGAATTAGTTCTGGGAACAGACAAATAAGTGTCTGCTAGCGCGTGCGCAGAGCGCGCTTCCAGGGCGCTTCGCGCAACAGGCAACACCGCCGCGCGCCGTACGCGCGCGGCTCAGCAGCAGCGGTCTGCCACACATTTAACTAAACAAAATGTTAATTAATTTGTATCTTATAATATCAATTCAAACTTAATGATATTTAATACTTGTTCGGGACTTTCACGTTTGTTATACATATTGTTACTTTACGGGGTTTAACACAATAAGACACTTATTAAAGGTACCTACTAGTCAAAAGTCGAGCCAAGGTATACGGTTTGACTAGTACCTTGAATAAGTGTCTTATCGTGTTAAAACCGTAAAGTAGCCACAATTGATGATATATGACATTAAATATTTTAATGAAGGTCTCACAATCTTGATTACAACTCTATTTAATTATCAGCCATAATATTCTGCCTACTGCTGGGTATGTGTCTCATTCATTTCACGCTATTCTCTCCGGTCCTCTGCATCAAGTATCTTAATATCATATTTTTGTAGCAAGTAGTTCATAGCATTTTTAATCTTTTATTTGGATATATTACTAAGCAATGGTGGTAAATCTGCCTCACTTTGGACTAGGTACTACAAAATATATGCTTTGTCAAGTCCAGGTTGGTCAGTTCAAGTCTGTGTAAAGGAATGCAACTTCCATCTAAACCGCTTGGAATCTAAGTTTTATTATCAGATAATCCACGCATATGCTTGGTCATTTCATAAAAACGCACTATAATAATTTTAAAGAGGCACGCCGTATTAATCCGCGCAGTACTAGAAATCCTAATCGACTGGTACTGGATATAGCATCTAGCACAGCATAAAAGCTAACAACACTAGGTCTAGTGATAGAAATTGAAAGAAGATGAAAAAAATATAAAATGGCTTAAAATTAAAAACTTATTCGATTAATGAATTTTTAAATTTATGATATTATTTATTATGAAGTAAACTATTATTTTGATACTTTAACGGTTAACCATTTCCTTGTGACATTAAGTTATTCCTATTTATTAACCTACGTTATTAACATTGTTTTGTTTTATTCTTCTACTTCTCTGTTGACATTAATAAGCACATTTATTTTTGACATTGATAATAATTTAAGTTGACATTAAAATTCGTTATATTTTATGTATTGGTATGTTGATAGAATATCGCACCTACGGTCCTTTAGTCCATATTCCTAACTATGTTGGTGCAATAACGTCACTTATGCAACTGACGTAATTTTTCAGGAGAAGAATTTGAAAGTTCAACATCCAAATACAACGTATAGTTATTTTTTTGTAATAAAATAAATTTATAATATTTAAACTACAACTTTAATCTTTATTTTAAAATAACAGCGAAAACTCATCTCATTATTATAACGGAAATATAAAAGTTTAAAAATTATTACCCCCGCAGAAGTGACGTTATGGATCTAGAAAATATTAAATCGGTCAATTGTGACATACACACACAATAAAACACGTCATCGTGCATTTTCTTAAATATTTATTAAATTTAACATAATTTCTTAACTTTATTAATCAGACTTATAATGACAGATTTTTTACTACTTATTAAACTTGAACAATCGTCCCGAGTCAGGTCAACTAGGGGAGTTGAACATTATCATTGCACTTATTCATTATATATATCAAACTTAACTATTTATTAGCCTTTTTTAATCACAGTCATTGTACCCGTTTTTATATCTAACTAATTAAAAATCAACAATAGGTATCAAATACAAGTCTTTTTTCTCATCCTATTTAAAAAAAGTTTACTCTTAACTAAGCATCATAGGCTTTGTAAAAGATAAATAAGAAAAAAATGTTAAATTAAATTATTATAAAAGCTTGCATAGTATCTTGGTACAAGGTTATCCTCCAATAGTTGCAGTAAATCATGCTTTTTACGCTCTGAAATTGGTATCTTGTTGCTGTAAGCTGCCTTCAAATCAATTTCCTCTATTCTTCGATTGCCTCTATTGCCACGTAGTTTTTTCGGTTGAACAATAGCTTTAGCTTCCTCCCAATTGTTAGTTTTGTATGTAGTTCTATATTGGTAATTTTCTGAATTTTTAGTAAATTTAATACCCTTGAGCTTTGATATCACCGGTCTTGATAACACAATCAATAACATTTTTCGCCATATTAAAGTTCATGTTCTCTTCAAGTGATTTCAAATCGAAGAAGTCGTTAAAATTCATTTCATGTACCACAAACGGTTTACCAGTTTTTTTGGCTCCACGGATTAGGGAAATGTATTGATCGGGTACATAAATACATCCAGCATTTTTGGCTCTAGTCACAGATTTTTCAATAACCGAGTGCGCTGCATCACCTTCATTTTGCGTGTGACCTCAAATTAAGAAGTTGTGTTGAATGGAGTTAATATTTAAGCGATTCACTGCATAATAGTACATTGCAAAAACAAACCTATTTTTTTGCTGACCACAGCAATTGTCAGAATACATAACAACATCGCAGCCTGGTTTTTCAAATGCAATCTGCTCTAAGTATTTAAACACACACGGCTCCTCTCTCCTCTCCTCCTCAATGGCTCCTCGATTAGCCAACCCCTCATGCCAGAAATAACAGGTTGTTTCTTGTTTGTTTGCATTCGATATGGTTAAGTTATAACAATTCAGTCTTGATTTGTAGTAAAAAGAGCTTGATTTGCCAACAGGACATGGTAACACCGCTTGTAAGTCATAGGTGAAAACAAATGTGTTATTTTTAGGTTCATGACAACTTTTCATATCCTTGTCTTTCTCATGTCTACTTAAACTTTTTTCCTCTTGATGCAACTTAAAACTATCCTGTAATTTATTTTTTTCTTCTTCAGAGGCATTTTAGTATGCTTCACACTCATCGCACCGATCTTTTTTTGGTTTGAAAAATCGAATATTAAATTCATGGTTAAAAATCCGTGAGTAAGCGTCGTAGTTCACAATAGGCTTGTTATGTTGTTTCTGAATTTCAGAGTAATTTCTATGTAATTCTGCCACCGTCAAGCCCCCATCAATGTATTGTCTGCTAGTAGTAGTCCTGAGATAGTGACTTTCAACCTTTGGAATTGACTCGATATGATCCTTTACTGCTTGCATAACTTCAGGTTGCAATGTACTTTGTTTTCCGTGTTTTCCTCGTTGATCAGGCGGAATAAAACCATCATTCTGAGCTTTGCCATCGATAACAGTTCGTATGATCCGTTGTGTTACATATACCCAAAGTATTAATCAGAATAGTTTTACAAACGCGGGTGTCCTTATTCTCATTTAGCAAGTAATATGCAGTATTTTTTTTTCTGTCGTACTTTTTGTCAGTCTTTATGCGGCGATAAGCACATTTCAAAGTTCTTGTACAAGCGTTTAAATAATCCCGTTCTCTCTCTATACTTTCTAACTTCCAGTAAGACTCAAAGATTTCTATCCTCTTCTATTCAGTAAACTTAGCAGCACAAGACAAACGACATTTGGAGGTACATGTGGGTCCCATTGTTTTACCTTGATTAAGTTTTTTGGTCTTTACTGAGATATAAGAGATCTTTAAGAGGTAGTGCCACACTGCATGCTTGCATGCAGTCGAATTGGGCCGGCACGACCGGGGAGGTACCTCTCGCTTACACGAGACTGGCGTAAAGTGACAGCTGTGCTGTCGCGTTTCGTGCGGTGTGTAAGTAGCCGGTGGCCCATAGAGGTGGGAGGGGGAAGGAGGGCAGCGCATCTGTATAGCCCCTATGCGGATGTTTGTGGGCGTCGGTAGTCATGAAAATGACTCCGGCTGCTCGTTTGCCCTCCTATATCATAAAAAAAAAAAAATACGCTTGACCAGAGTTTTTCAATTGCTTGGCAACATTTTTTTTCCAGGCTTTTAGATTACGCGTACGCTTTTTGCCTCTCGGCTTAGTGATAGATCGCGCTGGTTGCTCGTGTCTAAGATTCTCGTTATTAGAAATATTGTTTTCTACAGAAGTATGTACGTCATCACCCTCTTGTTCATTCATTTCATTAGCTGCAAATAAAATAGACGGAGAGTTACCTTGCTTCTCTAAAGAATGATCATTTTGCTCTGAGATTGTGGGGTGGGGCTGTGGAGTTGTGGGGTCATCTAGTTCTGATGGTGTTACTTGAACCTCAGAATCCGTATTACGACACAATATACTTTTTGGTTCTGAACATAAATAAATAAATATAAATATCTGTGGACTTTACACACCACGTTAGTCTAGCCCCGTGCTAAGTACCGTAAGGACTTGTGTTACGGGTACTAGACAACGGAATATAATATTTAATATGTTTTTATAAATTTAAGAAATTTTATATATTTAAGATTTTAATTATAGAAATACGTATAAATACATATACATATAAACATCCATGACCAAGGCGGGATTCGAACCCGCGACCCCTGGCTCAATATGCTCCATTTATCCGAGCCCTGTACCACTGCGCCAGCCTGGTCGTCAAAACATGGTAACCTTGTAGAGTTGGCTGAGTTTTGCACTTCAATCGACTTTTCACTGCCTTTTAAAAGTGCAAGTAGCACAAGTTTTTTGCCACGTTGGTTCATTCTGAAAAGAAAAACATTAAATTGATAATAAACAGGCAATCAAATAAAAATCATAGTCACAAAATAAATTATAGACTATTTTAATCAATATTGTGACTAGAATTGCCGCGAAATAATCACTTAAGTATCAGATTTCCTAAAAATAGTTGCCAATAAAATTAATCATGTCGGAACAAATCATCATAATTTAAAAAAAATACCAACAACATTAATCCTAAGTACCTACCATAAATACTGGAGCAATATCGTCACTAATGCTTAACTTTAAAACCACAAAATACAAAAATTGGAGAAACAATGTCATTACTTCACAAAAGTGTCATTATTGCTCCAAAAACATATAAATAAATTGTCACAATTACCTTAGCGACGTTGTAGCTCCAGGAGGCTCCTTCGCGTGCGGGGGCCGGGGGGCCGCGCGCAACTGACCAATGAAACGTTGTTTCTCCCAGTGCCGTCCAGATTCGCGCCAAAAACGTTCGACACGCTCTCGCAATGAAACTATGCGTACTACACAAGTGACAATAACGCACCAAGTAAAGAGGTGGATTAGAATTATTTTCTCATACTCAGTTCAGTTTTGACAAAAATTGCATAAGTGACGTTATTGCAGTAGCTGTAGGTGCGATATCTTTATTCCAAAAGCAAGACAACATTACACAAAACGCGTATCGGACAATTATGATTTATAAGTATATTGTTATAACTAAGTTATATTTATCGTATCGTAGTACATGAATGGATGGGTTAATACTCATTATTATTATTTTAATTTAGTAAAAAATATATTTATAATTTTATAATGTTTGCATATTGTGTATTATGTACATTGGTAGGATACGCAGATGATGCGCTTCTAATAGTTCAGGCAAATTTGCGATCAGATATAGAGGTTAGGTCAAACAAATGTCTTAGTTTAATAGCATCCTGGGGAAAAAGAAATAAATTCGATTTCGCACCTCACAAAACCTTTCAAATACTTTTGAAAGGCTCTTTACAATCAACTCCTCGTATTAAACTTAAATAACGTATCAGTAAAACGCAAAGAAACCCTCTCACATTTAGGTTTAGTCATCGAAAATAAATTCACCTTTTTAGAATATATTATACTTTTACGCCTTTACTAACATATCGACATCTACGTGGGGATATGTCATTTAAGACCCTAAAAATAATATATAATGCGACTTATCTAGGATCCATATGCTACGGATCTCCAGTGTGGGCAGACAGGGCTACTATAGGCGCAGCCCGACGTAAACTACTACAAAGCCAAAGACTGGCATTAACATTTTTATGTAAAGCTTACCGCACCGTCAGCACGGAGGCCTTACCAGTTCTTGCCGTAGTTTTACCAGTTGATCTTGAAATTCAATGTCGAGCAGCTATGTACTATAACTTGAAAAACCTCTCTCACACAAACTTTTTAGGACCCCAAGACAGACGGAAGATAACAAAACTATTTAATCCAATAGATGTAACCACCCAAAATTTAATTATTAATGAATGACAAGATCGTTGGTTTAATAGAACTAAAGGACGTCACCTATATAACTTTTTTCCATGCGTGCGAGAACGATTATCTAAACCCTGGCTCGAAGTTGATCATTGCGTTTTTCAGTTTCTAACAAGTCAAGGTAATTTTAAAAGCAAACTTTTTAGTTTTAAGCTGGTATCGTCACCCCTCTGTGATTGCTCAATAGAAGGCGACGAACATGAACAAACCGCACATCACATCCTATAGGAGTGTAGTCTTTGGCAAGCTGAGATAAATGTAATGCTAGATAACATCCGTAGTGTAACCGGTGTAGTCTATTATAGCGACCTCGTGGTCAATTAAGGGAACTTTCGAGCGTTCAAACAATTTTATTTTTTTACGGGCAGCAAATAAATATAACTCATTCATAATAATACCCCTGATAACACCAAAGTTTCCATATCAATTAATTTATTTATATTTCCGTGGTGCATAGTAGCCGGGCTTCACCTGGCTGCTCTCTCTACTTCTTGGCTTATTTAAGTCATTGCAATCTTGTCTCCCGCTTTATTAGGGAGGGAAATTGGAATTACTTCCAACTCCTACTTTCTTCTGATTAAATTCGTTGCGGGTCCCAAGACAGATTTAGCTTTTCCCTCGGGCTCCCTGCGATCATATCAAAGAGTCAAATGTGGCTGCCGCTGTCGATCCTGGCAACACAGGAGTAGCTGCGGTGGGAACGAGTGGTGGGCCAATCCCGATTAAAAAAAATAAAATATTATGTATTAGTTCAGAGTAATAGTAACTATTTAATGTAAAACTAACACCATCTGTAAAGTAAAAAAATGTTATTATGATTATGTTTATGAAGACATGGTACGGTACATGTTGCATTGCAACTGAATTAGCTAGTGCGATCGGGGAGGTACCTCTGGATCGCATGATACATACCACAACAACGTGTTTGGTGCACTACAAGCGTGAAAGGAAGTCGAAGGGTAACACATCTGCATCCGATATCTATGGGTTAATCTCATACCCCCTTATTAATAAACATAGAATAACTTTATCCAAGTAATAACCTAGTAATAAACTGACATCTCTCGAATTCCATACTTTTTGTGCGTTTTTCAATATGGAATTTGACAGATGTCAGTTTGTTACTAGGTTATTACTTGGATAAAGTTATTCTATGTTTATTAATAAGGGGGATATAGTATAGACAAAGTCGCAGGCCACAGGTAGGTCATTTAACAACGTACTTTACAGTTTAAATCAACTGAACCGCCCTGCGGCGTCTTTTGACTCCGTTCTATCAGAAACACGCAACACGTTACCGATGCACGGAAATTGTAGCTGATATACTGTACCGCTCGGGACTGACCCTGCAACATAACAGTTAAATAATTACCATAACAGAATATCAGAAGTAAATACATAATTCTTTTCTTATCAGACTCACCAAAGAGATTTCTTTTAAAATTAGATATATAGTGCAAGCTTAAATAAATAACAAATTAAAAAAAATATGATAATCGTGCGAAACAGTTGACACTCAGATTATGGTTTGCGCTTTACCGCGCTTACTTTGCTCTCGTCTCTAGCGCGCTACACTTCAGAACCACCTTGGTTCTTGAGTTGTATCTAGTCACATGTTGAAGGTAACTCACGTGGTTTTTATTTTTTTTCCCTTTTTTTTTTTTTTTTTTTTT